>OZ038475.1:95635462-95792962 GCA_964036315.1 Acanthosepion esculentum
GTAAGCAAATGTGTGGATGTAGATCCGACGGTATGATGAAAATGTGGAAAAGACAAAGCAAAATCCGAATATGTGAGTTTACTGTTTTTTATTTTGTTTTTGTTTTTGTTATTCTGTCGACGTGTTTGATGAAGACTTTAGAATTTCAGTTTTTCTGTTTCTGACCAGTCCTGTATATATCGTCTCTTCATCAAACTTAAATCTAATATAAATATGTCTCCATTAACCATGTCCCGAAGAAGGTCTATTTGACCGAAACGTCTGACGTCGACAGAATAACAAAAACAAAAACAAAATAAAAACAGTAAACTCACATATTCGGATTTTGCTTTGTCTTTTCCACATTTTCATCATATATATATATATATATGCAGATATGTAGAAAAATAGGAAAGATCACGTTAGGTAAATAATCCGGAGTTCTTTAGTATTTTTGTTTTTATTTAAAATAAACAGTGCTCCATACAGAAGTAGAGCTTAAATTATAATTATTTTTAAAGAAATATGATTTCTTCGCTACATGAGAGTTCTCATGTTTCAAAAACGAGGGCCGAAAACTTTAATATAATTATTAAAATTAAATTGAATTAAAGTATCAAGCCCTGTTTCATCCTCAAGCGAAAATTTAAGAATAACCAATCTTGAAATTTTCAAGATTTCCTGTTCATGGCTTTGTCAGCATTCATTGGTAGACCCCCACCGATATCGCTTCGAGTCGATTTTTCAACTAGTTTATCATTCACATACACCCCTAGTCAAAATTTTAAGATCAGATACAAAAGGGTTAAAAAAATATAAAATACTGTTACTTTAATCAAAATATATTTCCGAAAGAGTTACATTTAATCAGAAAATGTAGTGTATCAATAAATAAGTGAAAATCTTAAGCTTTAACTGATTAATTTAAACAGCCATTGAAAAAAAGGATTTTTTGGGTTGGTCATAAAATTAAGACCATGTGTGAAAAAAAAACCGATAAATTACCGGACAAAAATTTTAGAACTATTCAGTATGCTCATAGCTTCAGGCGTGTAGACGTCTACGTAGCTCATTTCCAGTATTAAATTTCAGATTTTTATATGGCTATGGGTAAAATTTTAACAAAGTTCGAACAGAGCGGAATTGTTGAACTTCAAAGACGTGGTCTTTCGCAACGTGCCATTGTAAATGAAATTGGCCGTAGCAGAACTGTCATTGCAAACTTCATTAAAAATTCGGATGTGTATGCTTCTAAAAAATCAAACGGTCGCCCCAATAAAATATCACCATGTCTAGACAGACGCATTAGGCGAGAAGTTAAGAGAGATTCAAGCCTAACAACAAATCAGATAAAAGCGAATACGGGTGCTGAATGCAGCTTTCGAACAATTCGATGGCATTTAAATAAGAAAGGGTTTAAGAACTTGAAACGGCTGCAGACGTCTCGCCTTCTTCTTCGCCATAAAACCTCCCGTTTACAATTTGCTTCCGATTATCAAACATGGGATGTGGCTAAATGGAAGAAAGTGTTGTTTTGCAGACGAGAAAAAATTCAATCTTAATGGCCCAGACGGTTTTCAGTGTTACTGGTATGCAAAAGATGTCCTAAAAGAAATTTTCTCTACACGACACAGTGGAGGTGGATCAATTATGGTCTGGGGTTCATTTTCGTACATTGAAACTGGTGAGTTACAGGAGGTAAAAGATCGTCAAACAGCTGCTAGTTACATTGATATGTTAAGAAAGGCATCTTTAATTACTGAAGGCCCTCATCCATGTGGACAAAACTGGATTTTCCAGCAGGACAAGGCTGCAATCCAAAACGCTCTCCAGATCAAAACCCAATCGAGAATTTGGAGATGGATGGCAAAGGATGTTTATAAACATGGATCGCAATTTGAAAGTGTGAATGCTCTTCGTGATGCAGTTTATGCATCCTGGGCGAGCAGACCAAGCACCCTCATGCAGAAGTTAATAATGAGTATGGCAATATTTATTTTTCGAAGTAATTCGCAAAAATGAATGATATGCTGAGAATTAAATTGTCGTTGTGTCTTATTTGTTTTGTATTTGCTATTTTTGTTTACATGTTCTTATGTTTATGACCAACCAAAAAATCCTTTTTTTAATGTTTGTTTAAATTAATCAATTAAAATCTTAAAATGTTCAATTGTTTGTTGATAAACAACATTTTCTAATTAAATGTAGATATTTCGCAAATATATTTTGATTAAAGTAACAGTATTTTATATTTTTTAACCCTTTTGTATCTGGTTTTAAGATTTTGACCAGGGGCGTATGAGAGTAGATATCACATAACAGTTCAGCACTTTTTCTTTGTTTTTTTCTAAGTACATTTTTAATACTTTGCTTTGTTTCTGACAGACATCTTTCGCTAATCTGATGCACCTTTGAATTTCTTTGCCATAGTTTCTATCGTCTATTACTACACTAGGCAGACAGTATTTTTGATTTTGACGTCGCCATTGCCTAACAGGTATTTTCTCTTCTGACTCTTGACAGCCATGCATTCCGTCTGTTACAGTTCTTGGTTACGCTTTTCTTCTTGGTTTCATTAACTACCTTGTCTAATAGTTCTTTCTGTACATTGCATGAGTACAATTTCATCTGTGTAGAGCATATATTGTTAAGGTTATGTTCACCGATAATAACTTCTAGTAGTTCTTCTAAGCCTCTTAAAATTGCCTCTTTGTATCCACATCGAGAATCGAACACATTCTGAATAATCAATCGCATGAGATTATCAACAAATTGCAACATTGTAGACGTTTTCCAGATTTCAACAAATCATTTGTTTTACTTACGTTCTGAGTTTACATAAATGCCATTCAAAATATTCGATGTACTTAAAACTTTAGAGTAATGAGTTTTATATGAATTAACGAAGAAAGCATTTTTTCGTAGACGTCCCACATATTGGCGCTAAATGCAGTTAGCGACTTGAAATATTTTCCATTAAATTTATATTCAACAATATTGTCTGTATAGATACCCATTAGCGTTTAAATAAAGCAAACAGTTTATTTCCTATATATAGATAAATTTTAAATTTGGAGTTAAAGTGACGAATTCACATTTTATACGATGGAAATAATAAAAACAAACATAAATGTATTCACCAAAACGTTGTAACATCTTTTTGAATTTATCTCTCAATACTTATCAATTCGTATCTATCTATCTATCTATCTATCTATCTATCTATCTATCTATCTATCTATCTATCTATCTATCTATAACAGTTTTTTTATATGTAAGTATATACATATATATGTATCTTCTTTTTGAGAATTCTTATATACCGTACCTATGAACAATAATGAGTATGTCCCAATCCTCATTAATACCTTGGACACTATTGTAAGTGGGAGTAATATGCTATTTAAGTAGTCCACCACTAGCAGTGGTTTACCTACTCCACGTCACTGGCGAGTATTGTATTTTGTGGATGATTATAAAGATTACCGTTTAATTTCCATCCTCAGTTTTGGTTATTCCTCATTCAGTAACCCTTTCTAGGTTACAACAAGAACACACTGAGGAAACACAACATCTTTCAAAATGACTGGACGGATCTTGCTTGAGATCCTTCATCTTGGAGGACAGCAGTACACGATGCTAAGAAATAATCTCAAGATCATGTCAAGCATGAAAGGTTCAAGAGACCTTTTCATAAGGGTCTTGATGTTAATCTCCCTAAGAATGTTCGCCCAGATTTTGATATAACCTGATATGAATGCATTCGCGTCTGTCTAAGTAAGGCCAGTCTAAAAATATAATCGAATAATCCGCATGCCGAGAGAAGTCATTAACGACACGTTATACAGTATTTCTACACGCGAGTGAGTGTGGAAAAGAATGGGCCTGTTGGAGGACTAAAACGCCAGATGAAAGTTAAAAAATTATAACACTTACTGTAAGAGGTGCACAACGTTGCTAAATACGCAGAAGTGTGTAAGTCCCTTGCAGGATTAAAAGCTATATCCGTTCTGACCATATCTGAGGATCAATCAAGCGATCGCATTATTCAAAATCGAATCGTAGACATCATGTATGTATCTATCTATTGAGGTTTTATATAAATCTCTTTCTCTCTTTTTCTCTCTGTCTATTCATCTCATCCACTTCTTATTCATGTATATTTGTGTGTCATATTTATTGCTAAATAAATCTGTCTCAGTGGCTTCACATCTATTTAGCCATAACTCTTATACTGAATGATTTGTTTTATCGTTTATTTTACTTCTTTCAACCATAAAGGAAATATATTAAGATTATTCAAGAAATAATATTGGACTCAGTAGGAAAATCTAAGCGCAGTTGAAAGACAGTATTGTTGAACAATTTATTGATTAAATCAAAATAACCTGGTTGAAATCCACAACAGCGTCTGCAGAATCGAATGGTAATGTAAATAAAGCCATTTCCTTGTAAGGAAACATTCCGTATTCATTGACAGAACAGCTTCTTGTGCTACTGTCAGTTGAAATTTATCTCTTAAATTAATCTTTTCAGGAAACATGGTTTCTCAAGTCCAGTAGCTGTTATAGCTCTTTCCATTACTGATGCGAGTTTCCTTAACCTTTTATTTAAAGTAGTGTAGAATGCCAAAATTTTGATTATGCCATTATTTTTCTTCTAATTACATGCGATATTAATTTACCTGAAGTGATATGGTTACTATTGTTTGGTACAATTCTTTGTTTATGATTCTTTAAGCGCATACTCCACAAAGTTCGAAGAAATGTAGTCTTCGCAAGGATCCAAGCCTTCACTCACTCACAGCCAATTTTAACCATTGATCTGAGAAAGCGGTTGTATACAGCTGACAGTTTAGATATTTCTGAACGAGTTTTTTGACATGCCTGACATCCATATGAAAGTCTCGATCTGGCGAGGCTATTTAAGATCATGACTCGTGTTTTCAGGTTAATGTTTGGATTTTGTAGCAATTTGCGGTGTTGAGCGAAACTAGCTCTAGCGAAACATATTCTGTGCTTAATTACCCTATTTCCTGTACTAAATTTGTTATAACTGATCCATATACTGAGGGATTTAAAGTGTTTAGTATTTACTAAATCCATATGCTTAATTTTTATGATGAATTCAGGGCTGATGCCATCACAGCCTTTATTCCAATTCCAGGTCATATGTTTTGTTTTGAAAAGGCTTATTTTCGGCAAATCCACGGGCAAGATATCACTTAATAAGAGAAATTGATAACAGATCATCAAAAATTATAACAGACTGTAGAGGAATAAAAGAGGATATTTGTGAAACTTCTCGCTTTTTAATGACCCTACTATTTTCCAATTGGTTATGAAAAATACTGACGGCATATGACGTACGCAGGGTTATAACCACAAAATTCATTCTTCTATATAGATTATTGTGAATTATAGATTCGTATTCTTACGTTAGGCCACATATATGTAGCGAACAAGTTAAGTAAAACTCTAACTTCCAAACCTGAAACAATTCTTATATGCTACATTTTGCTACTTGTAAAATCCTGAGTACATGCATTTCTAAACATTATTATAATTAATACCTGCGGCTATTAAACAGTTTCATAGAAAAACGCTTGCTTTGAGAGATTCACTCATTAAGCCAATGTAATATGGGGAAAAACTTGCACAATCAGCAATCTAATATAAAAAAAACAAAGAAACTAAAACAAACCTGTTTCACTTACTTGTATTATTTACATACGGACTAATATCCTAATCGTTGTTATTATCATAAACTGAATGTTGCTGTGCCCTTCGGTCTTTTTCAGGGGTTAGTCGAGTAACCTTTGGGTATCAACTGGGTAACCTTTTGGGGATTTCGAGATGAACCCTTTATTCAATCTACGATGGTAAATTGTTCTAGTTCCGCTCTCAATGTTAAGAGACATCGCGTCTATTCAGCTATTTAAACCCCGTTTTCATAATTTGAGTATGTAGTATCTGACCTAGGGTTTGAAATTACAAATACTATGCCATCCATATAACGAAGCAACGCTTTAATTTTCTAGAATTCAATTTCTCAGTCTTAGTGAAGCAGTCCTAAAAGTACTAAAAACTGATCAGTACTAAAAAGTGAGCATTCCTAAAAACTGACCAGTATTAAAAGTATGAAAACAGAACAGTACTAAAAATGCTAAAAAATAAGCAGGACTAAAAGTAGAAAATCGAACAGTACTAAAAGTACTACAATAAAGAACATGACGAAATATCCATACTCAAGGACAACGAAAATATAACAATCTACAGCCGTAGATTAAATGAAAGTTCAGTTCAAAATTCCGTGACGATCACTCGGATCAGAAGACACCTGAAGAAAGCAAGAGAGTACAACAGCCGAAACGTGATAATAACAGCCGAAAACGAGGATATTAGTCCGAATAGCGTAATGATAAATCTTCTTCCCAGAGATTCAGACAGGTTTAATTTAGCTTCGGCAAAAGTCTATTTTGTTACTATTTAAACAGTTTGTTTGACTACAGAATTTTTTCTTTTTTTTAATCTGGTTTGAGGTAAGAACTTACTTTTCTCCGAATGGTAAGTCTCATCTCTCTGTCCTCTAAAATACATGCAAGTGTAAACGTACCAGAACTACATACGTGATGAATTGGTGCAAATACAATTAAGGAAATAAAAATTTATGATAAAAAAGAGGGTCATTCCTTTCAGATACATGATAGTATTATAAACTGTGTGATCTATCAATCGATTTCCGTTCCTGGGACAATCACCTGAACTCAAAGACAAGTTTTTGGAAAGGTTATTTTGTACTGAATATCTTATATTGTAGCATTAATAGTACTATTAGTAATATTAGTATTAATAGTAATCATTTTAGTAGTAATGGTAATGATGATAGTAAAAACATATAAGCACGCAGAAAATGGATAAAGTCCAAGAAGTAAGGTTTCTAGAAGTAAGGTTAGCTAATTAAATGTTTCAGTTTATGAATATTGATATCCAGATTTTATCAAAAGGTACATTAGAGAAATGTGTTTGAATGTTTGATCTGGTTATATGTCTACGATTCCTTATTAGGATGTTTTATTTGGCACATAATATGAATATTTTTGCTGAGCGGCACTTTGAAAAAATGGATAAAAAGTTAATAAGTAAGTTAGTAAAAAAAGAAATCTCATTGATTTCAGTGCTTATAAGAATTCTTATAAGAACGATGAATGTGATAAGAAAATGAGAAGCGCTAAAGCTATCGTGAAAGTATGAAAGAAGAAAAAAGAATATATATAAAAAGAAATATTAAATTAAAAACAGAAAGAAAACAAAAAAAAGAAGAAAAACGAAGAAAAAGGCGAAAGGAAGATAAGGAGGGAGAAGAGAAGAAAGGGGACAGATAAAAGAAAGAAGAGAGAAAAAACAGAAAAAAGAAAGACGAAAAGCAAAAGAAACTTGGAGAAAACAGGAAGAAAAAGAAAAAAGAGAAAGAAGAAACAAAAGAATGTAGAAAGAATGTAGGAAGAAAAAAGAGAATTCAAAGCAAGAAGAAAAAAGAGGAAAGAAAAAGAGAAAGCAAAGAGAAAACAGAAAAGTGAGAAAAGAAAAATAAGAAAGAAAATAAGAAAGAAAAGGGAGAAAAGAAAAAGAAGCAAGGAAAGAAAAGAAAACAGAAGAAGAAAGAAGACGAAAGAGTAAAGAAAGAAAAGAAAGGTAGAGAAAAATGAAAAGCGAAATGATAGAAAATTAATACGAAGGGAAGTAAAGAAGGGAGAAAAGACAGAAAAGAACGGAAAAAGATAAAAGAAAGATAGACTATAGAAATAAAGAAGAAAAACAATCCCATAATATCCACTGCTTGGATGACAACATTGCCGACTAAAGAAATAAACGATAAAAGAAAAGAAAAGTGGCAAGCCAGAAAATATCTTTCACGAAAATGGTTCAGATATTTTCTGTGACGGTGATAGTTGCAGGATTCCTTAGAGGTGTGCATGGAACAGTCTTGAAGAACTTTGAAAACAGAAGTATCAGGAGTCGATGAAGAATTGATATTATTCTAAAGACCGCAAGAAGGATCTGATGTGTTGAGCATACTTCATTTGCAAACAAAGCTATCGGTTACAAGTCGTGTGAGAATTTAACATAGACAAACTACCAATAATAATAATAATCGAAGGCGTTTGGATATTTAAAGAAAACTTGCGGTCACTTGGTCCTCAACCACTAGATACCGTTGCTATGTAAATGTGAATGTTGCTTTATTGTTGCCTTTTTACAACAATTGCGGCACAAGGCCAAATGGGGAAGTGAGGTCGATCTGGTCAATAATTTCTATCATAGACTTAGCTAAACTGATTCATGACCCATTCATTCATCACAATTTCCTCATTTACCACAAGAACTCATCCATCACAACCCAAGCCTACATGCCACAAAACCACAAATTCACAAGGGACTCCCCCCCACCCCCCCCAAAAAAAACCAAAAAACAAATAAAATTTCTTTATATACAAAATGTCCAATGTCTCTTTTTTCCCTTGATTTTTTCTCATAAAAATATTTAAAATTATATGATCATGAAATGAGTGGAGAGGTGATGAACCCCAAAACAAAACTAAAATATAATAAAACATTCAAACTAAAAATAGCATATATTAGTAGGACCCGTCCATCCCACAGAAATACGAGCGGACGCTGTATTCTAGCGATAGGCAGAAATAAGGAGTTCACTTACTAACGGACAGAGAAGAATAAAAAATTAAAAGACGGAATGGGGAAATCAGAGACTGACCCTTTCGAGATAAAACAAAACAAAGGAGACAAAAACAACCTGGGTGGTTATATTTACTTCTCCTCCATGTACAAGTCCAGCTGCGGTAGAAACACGGCTCCAGTAGTTGTTATGGGACCTACCTTTATAGACTAAATGGACTCGTCCTATTACTATATATACGGGGAGATTATGTCTCTCAGGAGAGCTGTCTACAGTTGACAGCTTTGCTGCGATCTGGTCCAGCAAGACGGTCGAATTCTCTGCCTCTGAGCAGAGAGGAACCAGGACGAGGCTCCACCGAATGGCAGAGTCTCGTTCGGGGAGGTTGACCAACCCGATTCTGTTTTTACAGTTTCTACGAGCATTTTTTGGCCGAGCCTACGGGTTTGGAATACCCACGTAAAACTCGGCCTTGTGGGGAGGGGCAAGTAAATATCGCTTTCCACTGTTGACGAGTTGACTAGTGTACTTTGCCGTCAGTCGGACGTGCAACACTTTTGTATTCGTTCTTTTGTTTAATGATATGTTTTCACTAAAATGCTGAGTTGGAGTTTTCTTTTGGACCTATGCTGGGTCCATAACACTGGCGACGAGGATTCAAAGAACTCCACGGGAGAGCCATAACAGAAATATTTTTTTGTTCCCAGTGTCTACAACACCGGCGACGAGGACTCAAAGAACTCCACGGGAGAGCAATAACAGAAATGTTTTTGTTCCCAGTGTCTACAACACTGGCGACGAGGATTCAAAGAACTCCACTGGAGAGCCATAAAAGAAATTTTTTTGTTCCTAGTGTCAACATCACTGGCAATGAGGACTCGAGCAAACTTCATGTGAAATCATAAAAGAAAAAAATTGTTTACCAGTGTCCACAACACTGGCGACGAAGGACAATGAAGGATTTTTTTTCGTTTGAGAACATTTTTTCTTTTTTGAAAAACAAAAACAAAAAAAAACAGACGCGGAGGAACCAACGTCGGGATTACACGACAAGCTAACAAAAAAAAAATCGGCTGAAAAAAAAGGAAAAATTGCGGCGTAGTTATAAACTTTAAGTTTCGCGGTTGTCCAAAAAACTAATGTGTATGTGAATGACACATTTAAAGAGAAAAAAAAAGTGATTTGTTTTTTTTTCTCCTTCTCCTCCCCTCCGAGCAACACAAAGGTTTGGTACAATTAAAATTACGTTAGAAGCGTAATATTGAAAATTAAAACATGGAAGAGTTTAAAGCTACTATGTCACAACTGGTTAGAGTTCAGTTTGAACAACAACGAAGAAACGAAGAAAAACAATTAGAATTACAGCGACATATGATAGAACAACAGAAAAGGTTTGAAGAATTGCTTATACAAACAGGGTCGAATAAGTGTCAAAATACCGAGAGCGAAACTACTTTTTCACAAGACGCGATTTGGAGTGCAATTGACAATTTCACTTATTCGCCAGACGAAGATAAAACCTTCGCTTCGTATTTCAGAAGGTATGAGGATCTATTAGAAATAGATTGTGTAAAATGGGCAGACGCTAAAAAGCTACGCCTACTGCTCCGGAAATTAGGGACTACTGAACATAGCAAATTCGTGGACTACATACTACCTCGAAAAACTAGGGATTTGACATTCGTTGAATGTGTAAATCTCCTTACAGAATTATTCAGCCCCCAAACGTCGTTATTCCACAAAAGGTGGAAGTGCTTAAACCTAACTAAGAAAGACAGCGAAGATTACTTGACGTTCGCATCGGTAGCTAACAAACATTGTGACGATTTTAAATTGGCCGAACTTACCGCAGACAATTTAAAATGCCTAATATTTGTACAAGGACTTGTATCAACGAAATATGCAGAAATTAGACATAAAGTCCTAACCAGGTTAGAGGGAGAACCAAATTTAAGCTAACAAAATATAGCCGAGGACTGCCAAAAATATATGTGTAAAAAATGATTCTAGAGACATTGAAGAGTCAGGCGTTGCACACATAAGAAAAATACATCGAAAACCACATTTTTCCTCCCCTTCAAAAACAAGTCAAACCAAAAAAGATTATTTTCACTCTCCTAAGAAAAAAGTCAACTCAATGAAAAACAGAAAAAATTACCGCCTAGTCCATGTTACCGTTGTGGAGAATTTCATTGGTTTAAATATTGCCAATATCGGTTCAAAATCTGTCTAACTTGTAATGAAGTTGGGCACAAGAGTTCACATTGCAGAGGAAATAAAGGGGGGAAAAGCCGGATTAGAACCACAAAAACAGACGAACTGGACGTCAAAATAATAAGAAAGTGTGTGCAGGTAGAAATACTGAATAAAAAAGTCAGGTTACAATTAGACTCCGAGTCTGATTTAGCAATAATCAACCTACATACTTGGAAAAGGTTAAATAAACCAACTATGCTAAAAACCGGCAAAATAGCTAGGTCGGTGACCGGTAAAAAAATTAAGTTTGAGGGTGAAATTATCGCGAACTTTACTTTGAACGGAACAACCAAAAAATTGAAAATGTTCGTGTTAAAAAACACAGACAATCTATTTGGCACAGATTGGATGCAGCAGTTCAATCTGTGGGATTTGCCAATTAATACTTTTTGTCAAAAAATAGAAAATCTGACGACCAAGTCAGATAAACTAAAAAATGAATTAAAAGAAACATTCCCCGAGGTTTTTTCGGCTGTCCTTGGTAGATGCAAAACACTCAACCAATATTTAAGAAAAAAGGAATGTGCCTTTCGCCTCGTTAGAGGAAATAGACAAGGAATTAAACAGACTTGTAGGGACTGGCATTTTATCTAAAGTGGAATATAGCCAGTGGACAGCAGCAGTGGTGTATGTGAAGAAGTCTAAGGAAATCCGCGCGTGCGCAGATTTTTCTACTGGACTAAACGCAGCACAGGAAGATTATCACTACCCACTTCCAAGCCCGGAAGAAGTTTTTACAAGAGGCAAGTTCCTTTCAAAAATCGATCTCAGCGAAGCTTATTTCCAGATACCCGTTGAGGAAGAAAGCTCAAATTTACTATGTATAAATACACATAGATATTTATACAAGTTTGAAAGGCTTGCATTTGGAGTCAAAGTCGCACCAGCCATTTTTCAGCAGGTTATGGACACCATGCTGGGGGACTTGATTTTTTACAACACCGGGAACACACCCACAAAGTATTTTCACGAATACAAGACTATGGCTTCAAAATAAAGGAAGGCAAATGTGACTTCTTCATGAAAGAAACCCAGACGAAGCTATGCCGAAGGGAAAAGTCACGTCTGGAGAGGTAAGCAAACCCGACCCCGTGTTTGCGGGGTCTACGGGAAATTTTGACCCAAGCCTCCGAGTTCGGAATCGTCCCACATAAATAACTGTCTTGTACCATATCCTGCCTTGTAAATAAACTCAGTCCCGATCTGTCTTGTCTTGAAGTCAGAACACTTCGTTTGCTTGTGCGAACTTGCTTCTATGTGTCAACGACAGTTCTTAGTTTGTGAACTTGTACTGTTAATTTGACTTTCATATATAGTTTGTTTCCTTTATATTATTTCTATCTTGTTTTATCTTCTTATTGCTTATTGCAAACTTTGTCAATTCTGTTTGTTGGACCGTTCTGGTATTGGTAGAAATAAAAAGAGGCGAACAAATCTGAAAGGATTATGTCATTAATTGTCGTGAGTTACCTTCACGGGAAGAAAAATATTTAAATTGAAGAATGAGAAGCGAAAAGGCAAAGTAATAAAGTAAAAAAATATCAAACGAAAGATCATTAAGACAAGCAATCTATCTATCTATCTATCTATCTATCTATCTATCTATCTATCTACACATATACGCATGCAGATGTATGTGTGTGTGTGTCTGTATATATGTGTGTCCTTTGTATGTAAGTGTGTGTTTATGTATGTATGTATGTATGTATGTATGCATATTCCTGTATGTATTAACAGAGAAAATCTTAATAGAGAATCAAAGAAAATATATTTCTGTCCGATAAGAAACCCAGTAATGGTATAATAGACTCTGAAATTTGATCCTGTGTCTGAAATAACGAACGCAGTATTTGGGGTTTGGCGTTAATGGAGTTCTGGTCGGACGAGCGATGGTATTATAAGCAGTCGATACCACTTTCTAACACACGCACCTCTTTCGCAACTGCAAGGAATTAAACTCAGACGTCTAAGACTGACAAAGACACTGTACTTATTTCATATTAACGTTTATTATACCTAGGAAAAATAAGGACTATGGTGTTTAAATGTCCCGCAGTATTTTCTACGATACGCGTGTTAAATTATTATCATTTTATTCCTAATGCTATTACACTTAAGTGTCTAATGCAAGAGAGGTTATAATAATCGGGAGGAGATCCTTAAGTGTTCCCAGTAGGCAATAAACGGGGTATTAATAAAAGGTGGGTATCGGAAAATCATTTAAAGTGTAAAAAAAGTTGAAAAGTAAAAAACAAGCCGATTGTCTTAATATAGGCTTATGGTGGAGTAATGGAGAGCGGCTGGGATTGAAATTGAGTATGTTACGTTTACTTAAGGTGATTTCGTAAGCATAGCTTAGATGTGGCACAAGGCCGAAAGTATGGGGCACCCAGTGAGGATGGAAGCGGGATTTCACGCTTAGGTGATTATGTATCTTTCGATACATGACTGACGAGGCAGATTTTTTTTCCCGTTGTAGGTTGCCATTTCTTTCTGCGGTAGACCAGTTGCCATCCAAGTCTATAGAACCCAGTCTGTCCTGCTATTTACTCATAGCTGGAGGGAGAAGAAGAGGATTCATATCTTTCCCAAGGGTATTAGCACGTAAGTGAATGTAATAGATTCGACTGAAATTCGAACTCGGCACTCCTAGCCGCTATCCATTACACCACCGTCGTAATTGTTTGAGCGAGACAAGCTTGCCAGTTATGTTCACTTAAATGTAAATACCTATGGGAAGGTATGAATTCACCTGCCCCCCCCAATATGGGGAAATATCAGGACAGACTGCGTCTCTGGACTCGGATGGCAGAAGAAAGAAAACCCCAAAAGAAAAAAAGTCAAAACCCCAACTAGGTTAAATAGCATCACCAACACGCGATTGATTAAGCATGGTGAGTGCCACTACACACCTAAAGCAATGACGTACAGAGCTTTGATGGTGTTTGGTGATGCCCGGGGCCAACTCCTTGATTGTGTGTCCCTAAGAATCAAGTGGTAGGAGTGGCTAGTACTGACAAATGTGAAAAAGGAAGACATTTTAAATATGTAAAAACGGATGAAACATGAAATAAACTCTTTATTCGAAGTAAATATAAACAACATTTTTATTTCACGCTTTGATTGGATGCCCTCCCGATATGGATACCCGGGACTGTCGCACCCTCTGCCCCACACGCTACTGGCCTGAAGACATGGTATATCAGAGAGGGGTTCCTTCAAAAGGAGTGAGAAGGCCCTGGATTTGGACTTGGTCTAAATAAGCTCGCGTGGGTCGAAAAATTTCCAAATAAAACAAATAACATAAAAAGAAAATGACAGCTCCTCCGTCTTGTCGGCACCTACTTACACGCATGTCGATTACACGCGAGATGCTTCTGTTCTCATTTTTTCCTCAGTCTAGTTGGTTTACAAAACTGGAGATCAAGTGATAGCAAGTCTCCATACTACTCCAGCACTTTACTCGATATTTCATCTGTTTTTAATAATGTTATTTTCTGGATAGTTTCTATTTTTCGCGGATCTTTAGGTATTGGCCTTCCTGCTATTTAGATGAACTAATTGGGACCGTTCCGATAGTCTAACAACAGTTGAAACATCTGTTGCCTTCCTGTTTCAGAACACTTTTGAGTTCCTTTTCAAACTCTCGATGGAAGACCGGTTCTCATGCTATCATCGAAGTTAAGTCGAGCCTGGTCAGTCCCTAGATGGGTGATAACTTGGGATACTGTAAGTTTGAATGTTCGGGTGGATAACGGCACTGAACTGGAAATCGGAGAGCCGAGTTCAAATTATAGTCGGATTCATTATATTCACTAAGGCACAAATACCCTTGGGAGCGTGATAAATCCACCTTTCCTTCCCGCCGATATGGATTAATTAGTAGAACTTTTATCCCTAAATTATTAATATTTATAAAAAGTCCTTTACATTCTAAAATATTTCCTGTTTTAATTAACCTGAGAAAGGTTGGTAAAACGAAAAAAACAAACAAATCAATTAATCAAACTCTCTGCTAGCCTTTTTATTTTTACCACACTTCATTTTTTCTTGTCTTCTGCTGAACAACCCACATCCAATATCTGATAAAGTTACTGTCTTTTTTCAGATAAATTGATCAGATAACTTAGTCTGTTTTAGTATAAAAAATGATAATTCGAATCTATGAAATGCTGGAATATTCTAAAATTTAAAAAATGATAATGTTTGTTTGTTTTTTCTTGGTCTGAGCTGGGTAACCCACATGAATCTCAAATGCCCAGACCATGATGATGATAATGATGATGATTATCATCATAATTGTAATCGTCATTGTTTTGCACAAGAATTCTTTATGATGGCTTCATAATATAAATAGTACTCGTAGAAATGATGCTCGTCTTTGTATGCTGGTGGGGTTTTGCTTTTAAATCGTGGTTTCTGCTTTTAAATTGTGCTTTGCTTTGTTATTTGCATTTGGGTTACTATTTGCTCTTGTCTTCTTTCGATTATTGAGATTAAATACGTCTAGCGAGTGAATAAACAAAGGCAAAAAAGCAATTAAAATGAGATCTCAACTCCCTCTGATTCGTTACCATAGTTTTTCTTCAATTCTTTGATTGCTATTTCCAGCTGAAAGACTCTTTGTACGTGACATTTCTCAATAAAAGAAATCTACAGTATAAATCATGTTTCTAAGTTTTGAATATTGTTGTCTATACTATTTCCATAAGTTGCATGCACTTTATTGTGAGGTGAGTGTGTTTGCGGTTTGTATCAGTCCTTCATAATAAGCACATTTTCGGAAAAAGATGGGTACATTTTTACCTACGTGAATTTGATAAGAGATTAGAAATGAACAATTTTTTTCACTGCCGGTCGATGTCCAAATAAGTTTATGTGAACAAACATGGATGATGATTAGTTTTCGGTTCGCAAATTCTTACTGTTTCTATGGTTACAATATTATGTGAAAAAGAATAAAAATACAAAAATACTGAAAAACTTTTTGAATTCCATCTAAATAAACAAATAATCGTGAAAGCGTTTTGGGAATAAAAAGTTAAATGGTTGACTTTTAAGTCACTGGAACCGTTAATAAAACAAAGCTGGAATGTTCATTAAGTTAAAGGTATCCCAAGCTGCATTCCGTCGCAAATCGATTTTGCGAATATATTTAGTTCTTTTGGGGGGAAAAAAAGATAGCAGCATATATTGACGAGAAAAAAAAAAGAAAAAAAAAGAAAGGATAAAAAAACAGTGATATATGAAGGTAAAATTATTTCTTTAAGGATTGAATGAAAAAAAAATTATGAGCGCATAGTGAAGCGCCTATCAGCCCGGAAAATACATTTGGCATGGCTGGTTCAAATTTTAGCAAAGGGTGTTGCATTTACTTACGCACAAATACTCTTGGGAAGGCATGGTTCTCTTTATTTCCATCAGCTAGGGATTAATAGCAGGGCAGACTGATCTCTATAGCCTTGGTTGGCAACTAGTTAAGAAGTAAAACACTGAATTCAAACGCGTTTGTGGGTGGGGTTAGTAACTCCCTCCCGTAAAAACCTACTTTCTGCATAAACCATTGTAGGAACACGTAGTGTGGTGAAGCTGTGGCGTTTCAGGGTTAACATGGTTGCATAGACATACATATATACAGAAGAAGGGAGGAAGAAAAATAGAATTAGATGAAAGAAAGAATAAAAAAGAAAAAAAAACGATTTAATGCAAAGAGGATAAGAGAGAGAGAGAGAGAGAGAGAGAGAGAGAGAGAGAGAGAGAGAGAGAGAGAGAGAGAGAGAGAGAGCCGGAAGAGGAGGGAGAGAAAAATCAAAAGTAAAGATTAAGAAGGAAAAGATGTAACGTTTTGAAATAAAATATAATGTAATATATGGTGATAGTGAAAAACAAGCCGACAGCAACAACAAGTTGATTTATATCAATTCAAATATAAACCGGTGATGATATTTTTCAGTTAGCTTTTCAACTGATAAGAAAAATATATCGGCTGAAAGGAAATTATTAACAAATATCTATCTCACGTTTGCTTATATGTATATATCTATTATAACCTTTAAATAAGGATAGATATATCTCTTTTTCTGTCTGTCTGTCTGTCTGTCTCTCTCTCTCAACACCTATTTTGCATTTGTGTTACAGCCGGTGTTCGATTTCAGATAAAGGTTAGAATTTCCGATGTTGGTTTTCAAGGCAAGCATATAAGAAGAGAAATAGAACTATTTCTTACTTGAAATATGGTAGCCATACAGTTTTTCTAACCTATCACTTCTCCACCGTTGTTCTTCGGCCGCACGTAACTAAGTTTAGTAAACATCAAGAAAGATTACAGAGGCCTGATAAAGTAAATAGATAAAGGCAAAGAAATAAAGATGAAAGGAAAGTTTTATACACAGCAAATATCGAAGAGATACTTATGGGAGAATAACATGCAAGAATAACATTCGGAGTTATCACACACTTTCATTTTTGTGAATGGAAC
Organism: Acanthosepion esculentum; assembly: GCA_964036315.1. Classification (NCBI taxonomy): domain Eukaryota; kingdom Metazoa; phylum Mollusca; class Cephalopoda; order Sepiida; family Sepiidae; genus Acanthosepion; species Acanthosepion esculentum. The sequence goes on from OZ038475.1 coordinate 95,652,873, forward strand.
GAGTTATCGTAAAATGTATCGCTCTCTTTAATGACACTGGCAAGAGGATGGAGTTCCATTTCCATAAAAGAGGAACCGTTTCGCCTGGTCAGCGTTACGAGGAGTGAACTTTATCTGACACTCTTTGTTTTTCCCATTTTCTAAAGTCGATTAAAGGCCGTCCCATCTCGTTGTTGATGCTAATGAATAAACCAGAATGTATTGAACTGTTTTCATTATCGGTGAATTTCCAACAACGTCCCCTTTCCGTTAACGCCATGTTTTTCTGCATCCAACCAAGAAGCGCCCTCTAAAACTCAACAAGTCGCATAGTTACACACGCGATACTAGTTAATTTAAGGTCAGATTAGATTAGTCCAGGTTTAGATCTTATCAGAAATCAGTTCTGAAGTAAAGGAAATAAATTAGATCTTAATTAATAGCAATTTTACACCCAAACAAAGCGTATCACTTCACTTATGAGACAACATATATATGAATAATGTGTAATGCATGCTTATTTTTTGGGAGATCGGGAGCACTGTCTCGGGTTTTTGTGCTCGTTTATATTATGAATTGGTATGGCTCAAGACACAACATAGTTTTCCCAAGTTTAAATCATGTTCGTAAGGAAGAATCACTTGCGTAAAATTATTTGCTTTCATCAAGGCTATGCTAGATTTAAAAAAATTGTTGAAAATTTTTTCCTCAAGAATGAGTGTATCCATCTCCTCGAGTCTATCACATGGCACTTAGTTACTCAGTAAAAGTTTGACGCCCGTGTTTTTTTTTGTTTGAGACTGAATGAACTACAAATTGACAACACCGATTTTTTAAAATTTATACCTAACAAAATTTCAGTCAAAACTGCCATAAAAAAAGAAATTGTTCATAAAGAAATTTAAATCGAAAATCAGAAAAATACTAATTTGTACGTAACATAATGATTTAGAATCATTCAATGTGTTTGTTTCGATGGCAATTTGAAAAACTTTTTTGATATGACCAAATTTCTCTTTTAGTTCATGCATCAACTACATATTTTATAAATGTATCAGAAGTTAAGGTGCCAAACCAGAATTTATCCTCGATGGGGGACCTTATTTTCATTGCTTTTTAGACTGTTTTTTATTTGTGATATCATGATGACCGCCAACACTGGAAGAGTTCATCTTTATATTCTTGCAGTAATCTGTACATTATTCACTGTTGTGTAAACAGATACATATATGCTGACATTATTACATCCACTTACCTTGTATCTGGCTGCGGAAGATGAATTAGTCAGAGGTACAGGCGAAGGTTGGAACGTCGGTCCAAACTCCGTAGGAGGCTGTCTTTAAAGGGTAGTGTTGAGGTAGGCGCCCCGTATATATTTCCCCTTATACTTTACTGGTTGTCGGTATTTCCTTTCTCTGAAGGCGCTAGAGTTCCTGCCCTTCTCCCTGTTGTGAGGCGAAGGTAGGCCAATGATGTCCAGCGTTTGTATCATGGAAGGCTGGGAATGCGATACTTGGTGAGCCATCAACACCTGCGTTGACAGAGGATACTTTGGAGGCAAGAAGTGTTAGGGTTGCCTTCCCTACACATTCCCAGCTCGGGGTTGAGTGACGTCGTAGAACCCGGCGCAAGATGGCTTTCCTCAAAGTGGCCTTACGTGTTACTCTACGGCCCGGTGACCTTTCATGGCTCAGAAAGACATTTTATTGGACGTTAATGGAGGGAGTTGCGTCGGAACCGCTCTCTGAGCGGCTTGTCTTGTTGGCGGAAAAGCTGCTCTCCTTCTGGTCTTGTGCGACAGCGGCGGATTTCTCAGTAAGTCTTTGTTTTTGCTTACCTAGCTGCTCTCAATGACGTAGATTTCAACACGGGCTTGGATGACATGCTTGATTGACACCGGTGTGATCGTGGGTTGGAGGAGACAGCCGAGCACACCTTCCGCTGTCCGATGGTGTGTCAGTTTTGAGCCAGTGTCGTTAAGTCGACGTCTGGTATCGAACATCTCGTGCCCATTGATCTCGCATACGTGTGGGCCAATGTATCGCTCCCGTGGTCTGGGTTGAAACGGTTGCTGTTTCTGAAGTTGCTAGCCGTGCCAAGAGAAGTGGTGTGGGTTATACGAACGGAATGAATCTTACGAAACTAGTACTAATTTCACCAGTATCTGATTGGATCCTTTGAGCATCAGCCCACGATGAAAATCAGAACTGATAGAAATCGATTGGTTTCGGCAGATTTCAGTAAAAGGTGGGTGCAAGTGGCGAACCCGGTTCGCGTGAATCGGTCCAATCTTGACTTCCTCTTTTATTCTCCACAAGTGACAACGGATCCCACTTCTGGTTAAGCTAGTTTTTTTCCTAGTTAATGTGTCTAACTGTCGTTCCCGGCCTAGTCCCCGCATACACTTTTGTTATTGTCTTTTTCAAGATTCTCAAGTTCCCCAGTATTTTCCGTTTTTATTAAATCTTGATTGGACCAGACTTTTACATTTTCCACTCACAAATTGTTTTCGTTTCTTCCATGCCACTCTAAGTGAGCTTACTGATTCTGACTATCGGCAGAATACAGCGTCTATATTTAATCTTTGTGGGTAATCAAAACTAGTAATTTAAATCAATTAAGTCTGTGTTATTGAGTCAATTTATTTAAATGAATTGTTTATCTTTTATTTTGATTAATTGGGTCCACCCACATCCCCTTTCATGTCATTATGAGATTTTATATATTTTTATATAAAAAAATACATATTCAGAAATCATAGGTGTATTATTAGGTCCCCTGAGAAAATGAAATTTTTGTATATGTTCGAATTGAATGGAGAGGGACGAGTTCTTGTGATGATTGTGTCATTTGTTAGAGTGATTGGGACATCATCCAGATTAGGTGTAGGATAGACAGTGTTTACCAATACTTCCCTAACCTCTTCGGCCTTGTGTCACAGACAAAAAAAAATGTACTCATTTATAAAATAAATAGCTCGGAGATGGCTGTGCAGTTAGTTAAATACGGAGAAATTTGGTAGGGAGATTGCATTGAATCCAAACTATGAAATGGCGATAACCTTCAAACTTAGGTTTAAAACCGACTTCTGCGCTCGTTGGGAATAGAAACCATCTATCTTACCAAGCAGATCCAAAAATATTTATTAAGCTTGTTTAGAGTACGGCACAAGGCAGGAAGATAAATCAGACAGGCTGCTCATCCAGTCAATTATAAACTCCACATTATTGTCCATCGTCTTGCTATGACCATCACACCCAAATATATAATATCTATTTATTTAAAAAAAAAGCATTTTTTATTACTTACCAAATTAATTGCTTATTATGCGGTTCACATTTCTCTCAGGCTTTTGAACAGGAGTAGAGGTTATCCCTTGTTTCCAGTTTAGGATTGACTTTCTGATTCTTTTCCTTCTCTTTCACTTCCTTTAACCCCTTGTATCTTAATGACATTATTGCGTACTACGGACGAATTTATTTAAAAAAATAACGTAATAAAACCTAGAAATTATTACTGAATTACTTATTAAAATTAAAAGCAGTAAGAATTTCAACTGATTTGGCATTTATTTTAAAGAATTTGAAAATAAGTGTAGCTTAGATGCTGGATCGAATTCACTATTTAGTCGTAATTGATTTAGCGAGACAAGCTTGATAACAATTACACCACTTCGAGTGCTCTTAAAGCATTGGCAAATTTAAGATTTAAGTAAAGCATTTCCAAGAAATAACTTGAAAAAGAAATTCCGTTAAGGTTTCTCTTGAAATAAACATAGTAAACCTCATTCATTAATGAATAAATGAAGAAAATGTAATTGAAATTGGATAGTAAATGTTTCAATTTTATTTGCATTTAAAAAAAAAAGGATCAAATGATGAGCTTTTGAAAAGAGAGAATAATTATATATTTCACATAGTTATCATACTATTTTCGTTTTTCTGGTGATCCCAAGAAGGAAAAAATGACTGTTGCAGCCGACCACTTGTACACAATACAACCGAACTGAAGATTACTACGAGCACCGCCAAAGACAACTTCAAGGACTCACACAAATAAACAAAGATTACTAAAGGAACTTGTAAAAGAAACATTAATTCGACTCTATTTTAATGCTTTACCATTTCGAAAGAAAAGTAAACTTATGTCTATAAATCATCTGAGAGATCCCTCTCTACCAACCATTACCATAGCGGATTCTAACCTCCAGGAAAGTGACGCGTTGCGTCTTCTCCGGCTGGCGTTCTCAGCTGACATAAAGAGAAAAGACTGTATTGAATCCATTACTAGGTCATCTGCTAAGAAAGGTGTGTCGTGCAAGACAATTTTTATCTCAAGAATCTATCATACCTATCTATAAGTGTACAATTCGCCCATGCTTAGAATATTGCTGTCACATATGTTGCGGTGCCTCTGTTATTTACCTTGCTAAAATCTAAAGAAGAATCTGCAATATTATCGGTCCTGATCTGGTGGTTCGACTTCAGTCACTTTCCTACCGACGTAAGCCTGGCTGTCTCTTTCTTTTCTATAAATACGTTCATGGCAATTGTCTGCATGGACTCTTCGCTATGGTACCCAGACTTTATGAATTTAAGCAAAATACTAGACTGGCTTCGAGATCTTATCAGTTTACAGTTGAGCTGCCTAGATCTAGCCGGAAACTTTCTATGCTACCCAACCAACTTTAATCTGTAAAGATTAAAATGCAATGTCACTCGCTATCTGCTGTCCTCCTGATTTCTCTGTCCTCTTCCCGCTCGTTATTAATGTTTCTGTTCCTAGTTCTTCCACACCCAGTAATCCCTTGTGTCTCAGTGCCTTGCATGTTGTGAAACCGATTCAAAAATATATCCCATTTGACGAAATAAAGGATTTGATTCAAAATTTCCATTGTCATGCAGGCTAAAAAGAAGGTAGAAATCGAATCTCAGACAAGAGGTTAAAATATTTGAAAAAGGGTCTTTGTCGCGATAACCATATATCAGATAACCGACTTGACGATTAAAAAATAAATAATATTTTAAAAATGAATATCTCTTCCTAGTTACAAACGGATTTTTAAAAAATGTTTAGTTCGACCGTACGTGTAGATTTTTCCCCTTTTCAAAGTCAAAGAATATATTTTCAAATAAATGAGATTTAAGCTATCTATGTGGCATATGTTTGCAGAGACGAACTGGAATAGATAGGTTAACAAGATTAACGAGTTCTACACATGGGGATTATTTTCTGACTTGTCTTTTAGCCTGAGGAATTTGGGATTTAAAGTCATTTTTTTCTCTTGCAATCAATGATAATGATGCAAGGAGTATATATATATATATATATATATATATATATATATATATATATATATATATATATATATATATATATATATATCATCCGCAAGAGCACATAGAAGTTTCCTTATGTCTTTTATCTGAAAAAGTAGCAACGAATAAAGAAAATAGTTGGAGGTACTTAATATTTGATTAAAAAATAAGTCATCGTGATCGTGTAATAATTTCAATGTTTATTAGCATTGTCTTTAGAAAATTAGGAGTGAAGTGACTTTTTTAATTTTATTTTACATATACATAAAATTCTGGTCATCATGCTGTAGAATAACAGTTAGCAATCTAGTCCTACAGGCTGTTGCTGTTGTAGTGAGTTATAATCCATGTTGCATACTCCATATGCATGGGCTTGTGCCGAAGTCAGCAAGCTTAGTAAATATTCAGTGCCGTATTTCCAACGAGTTTAGATGTCGGTTTGAAACCTAGGTAAAAGTTATCAAATGAAGATTTTAAAGGGAAGAATCCATCACAACGCAAATCTATCTACATTAATAATATATACACTATTGGTAAATTATTGGTAAAGCTTTTAGCATATACTAATGTTTATATGATCAATATAAAATTCTAATTTATACAGTGGGGTGAGATTTCAAGAGTTTTTTTATCATTTATATATACATATATTTCATTTATCTATCTATCTATCTATCTATCTATCTATCTATCTATCTATCTATATATTATAATATTCTTTTTAAAAATATGATTCCTTCGCTATATAAGAGTTCTCATGTTTCAAAATCGAGAGCCGAGACCCTCAATATAATTTATGAAATTAAGTTGAATTAAGGTGTCTGGTCTTGCTTCCTCGTCAAGCGAGAATTCAAATTCTCGTTTGACGAGGAAGCGAGACCAGGACCAGACACCTTATTTCAACTTAATTTCAAAAATTATATTGAGGGTCTCGGCTCTCGATTTTGAAACGTGAGAACTCTTATGTAGCGAAATAATCATATTTAAAAAAAATATTATAGTATAAGCTCTACTTCCGTATGGAGCACTGTCTTTTTAAAAATAAAAGCAAAAATACGAAGGAACTCCGGATTATTTGCCTAACGTATTCTTTCCTATATTTCTGCATACCTGCACACACACACACACACACACACACACACACACACACACACACACACACACACACACACACACACACACACACACACACATATATATATATGTATATATATATATATATATGTGTGTGTGTGTGTGTGTGTGTGTGTGTGTGTGTGAATGTATAAAACTAATAAACTGTGCAAAAATTAACTCATTGACAAAACAGGTTTTCTACGGTGAAATAAAAAATATAAAACAAACTCTTATTAATAATACCTTCCCTTCGTGTTGCAGAAAACCAAACTTATATATAAATTTAAACATCCTTTGGGAGATTATGTCTACACCAGAAAAAATAATATTTATGTTGGTCACACCACAACTACGTTGTCCCGGATGTTGAGGTTTCATTTGAACGATGCATCTAACATTTCTAAACATCTACAACAGCATGCCTGTCCACATTCACAATTTAGAAAAATTATTGTTGAAAATACATTTATACCTTTTCATGCAAATAATAAACATAAACTAAAAATTCTTGAAGCTATTTTTATGAAAAACATTGAGATTACCTCTTAATAAAGATAATTTTTAGCTAATAACTTCAAATAGTTTAAAAAAAAACATAAATATCTTAATAACTTGACGTTACTGTATGTGTCTACTTACATCATAAAATTTAAAAATCGTACAGTACATAGGTTTAACGTTTTTCACTTCGAAAATGAAAAAAAATAATTTTCAGATATACACAACAAATTTGTTTTAGATAAAACAAGACCATGATAAAACAAAATTCTGAAAAGGATAGTTTGATAATGTCGAAAGTACTCGTATATGCATCAATATGGTAACTTTATTTTTTACTTTTATATTAAAAATAGGTTGACACAATTTGTTTAAACCATTTAATGTGTTCATGATATATATATATATATATATATATATATATATTTCTACAGAATATGTGTGTAATGATAAATTAAGAAAACACCTCAAAAATCCGTATCGGTCATAATTTATTTCATGAATATTGTTATATTCATCTCCTCCGACTGAATGTTTTTTTTAAAACATTCGGTCTTAATTTATTATTATACTGTAGCTTACATAAATTCTCATTGGATTAATATGCTCCTTGGAATAATCCTCACCAATTACAAATTAGTATTATATATAAAGGAAAACGATATATAAATTTTTATATGACAACAATTTTAGGGAAAAAGAGTATGACAAAGTTGAAAAATTTGTCGTCTGACGCATTTTGTCCTTTCGGGCTTCATCGGACTGGAATGATATTTAAGTTGATGGGCACGAAGGAAAAGGGACCCTGAGAAACTTTTATTGAAATTGAAATTTAGTTTTTAAATTTATGTTTTGTGTATATATTCTAGTCAATTTCATTTAGTTTCTGTTTCTTTTTGTTTATGTTGCCATCATTTTTGTTATTAAATATCTGACATTTTGATACTAGAAAATCTGCCAAGAAAGCTGAAATATTATAAGAAACTGGACGCACATTTTCTGTGGATGACCAACGGATAAAATCACTTATGCATTTTCGTCTCGGTAAATTGCTTTCTCTTTTAATTAGAATCATTTTTAAAATCAGAATAATGGTCAGACATTTTATTAAAACCTACAATCACCCCAAAATTCTAGCTTATCCACTTTAAAAAACAAAAACAAATATTAGACTATTTATACTCTGGTCCCATTTCCTAATAGCATCCATCGTTTAAATGGCCTTGCTTAGCAAAAGAAATGAGTTGGCGTTCTGTTAAATATATGCATTGGATAGACCTGATTGAAGGATTAGATGTTGGATTCTTCATGGAAATAGTCAACCAGCACGACTTAAGCGACAATAGCGTAGGAGTGGAATAATGTTTTAGGCTAGTGTTGTAGGCAATACAATTATACATCTGATGGTGTAAAGAGACAATACGGGAAGCAATTACATCTTCTTGGATAAGACCTTTATTTAGCCGTTCAAGTTAGAACAAAAAAGATTTAAGTTAAAGTTTAATCCATTCAAGAGAATTCTCTCATTCACATTCTGTAAGGACGACGATTGCCAACCTTGACCAAAAAGCTTACAAAGACAAAAAAAAAAAAATAGTGAAATCTTTTCAAATCCTCCTGATACTAATTCTATAGAAAACTTGTATTCATTATTAAAAGAAATGTTTATTAGAACGGAAAACATTATTTAAGTAAATATGACTGGGAATCAATAAAAAACTGCTAAGAGATGCTAAATTTGAAAGTTGAAATTTCCGAGCCACGTGACAAGGAAAGAAGGCTCGGTAAATTTAACACTCACAGGACATACTGAAGAAGCAGCAAGCAACTTACCCAATGGATATAGGCATATGGATGTCAGAGCGAGAACAAAATAGGATGGCATGGCTTAGTGCTGCAAGTAAAAGGAACTTGTGGAGAGCTATGATCCTTCTCATCCTGATAAGACACGGTATATAGAATAAGAAGAAAATGTAAGAAAATCAAAAACTGATGAATGTTGTAGAATTTCAAGAGACAGAAATTAACATGTAAAATAATTTATTCAGATATATGAAATATTGCGTTATTCAGATATACGATTTTTTGGAGCCTTTATCTTATTTGGATTTATTTATAAATACAAAATTATTTTTTACTTTGCATAATAAAACCTGATACCCATTTAAATATTATCCATATTTTCAACAAGAATAGATAGGGGCTTCGTAGTTTTCATGCGCAGTTACCATCTTGGAGAAAGTGCTAATTCTTGTCCTTGTACCACAACCACATTGTCACAGTTACTGAGTACATTTCCATTAGTGAAGGAAGTTGCAACCATCCAATGTATTGATGTTTTTAATCATTTGGATCCGCAGTTGGGAACCAATTCTATACACCGTTTCTCTTTGATGTTGTTCCTATTTTATTTGTTTTGGAGTTTAATTACATAGAAGCTTGTTTTTCGATGGTACCTTCATTCTGCATATTTTAAAATTCTTTGATGGAAGATGGTTTCGAAAAAAACTATCGTTACTGCATTTTAATTTAAGTTTTATTTAAATAAAAACAAAAAAACGTATACATTTTCATCATTCCTGACACAAAATCAATATATAATTCTCCAAACAGAAATTTGTATCTTCTATTAAATCAATTTTACTCTAATAAGAAGAAAGTGGATATTTTAATAGAGTAGCATGTGTGGAACCAACTTTCCACGGATTTACTGATTCTATTTTTGTTATGATATTATTATACTGATATGCAAAAATCAACCCTTCGTGACTTCCGTATAATAAAAGCCTTTGCATTATTGAATTTCTACAACATTTTGAGAAATTTCCTATTATGGAAGCATATAATGGATATAATTAGGAAATATTGGTAAGTCTAGATATATCACAATAGTGAAACCGAGGCAAATTAAAGATAGAATTTTTGCCTTCAGATTACAATTTGCTGCTTTATATTCACTCAGTTTGAATTTATTATATCCATTAAAATATTTCGTGTCTTTGTTTACGAAAGCCATTCTCAAAAGCAATAAAACAAGGAGACTTTTTTAACATTTGCCTCTATTTCTGAGATGGGATATTATATCTATTCACACTATTTACACTATTCAGACTGTTGATCTCCTCTTAATTGCCATATTCACGTCGTTTCGGCCGTTATGCGCTCCGGTCTTCTTCATGTGATATTTTTGGGAATTTCGAACCGAACCTTTTATTTAGTTCACGGGGATAGATGTTCAAATTCCACGTGTCATGTCTTTGGATATCTTAGTTTTAGTTAATTCCCCTTGATAACTCAACTGTCTAACTTTTTTTCTTTCTGCTGTACCCAGAGATTGAACTCACAACCCTTTGTGTGAAGTCACTTTTTTAACACTTCCAAAATGACACTACTGTCTTTTAATCATCATAAAGAGCCATTTTTACCTTCCAGTGGCTGATGCTAACCTTCCAGGGAGCAAAACACTTCGCCTCCTTCATCTCCCGTTCATGAAGTGAAGTGATTATATTGAATCATATAGTTCTGCTGTTAGAAAATTTGGTTCATTTTGTAGTGCCAGGCAGTTTTTCCCGTCAGAATCCGGCTTTCACATTTATAAATCTATCACCCCCCCCGTGTATTGAAGATTACTGCCATACCCTGTCTGGTTCTCCTGCTATATATCTGAAGATTCCTGACAAAATTCAAAGAAGGGTGTGTAATATTATCTTTTATAATCCGGCATCTCGATTTCAACCAAATTTCCACCACCGTGACGTGGCTTCCCTCTGCCTTTTCTATACATATTTTCATGTTAGTTGTTCTAATAAGCTCTCTTCCTTGGTACATCGCCTGCATGACTTTAAGCGTACTGCTAGATTGGCAACTAGGTTTCGTCTTTTTACTGTTGAAATAGTTAAATAAAAATTATGTGTTATTCCAATAGTTTCTTTCTCGCACTTCTCATTTGTGGAACTCTCTTCCGTTTTTTTTTTGCTTCCCTGCCACCTACAACCTTCAAAAACTTAAATGCAGCGTCAATCGTCAGGTTCCGTCTTCCTGAACCCTCTTCTTTTATTGTCATTTCTTCTCGTTCTCTTTTACTTTAGTGATTAGTTTAGTAACATTATCACTTTGCTATGGGGGTAAAATGATTAAAAAGCAATAGAAATAAGAAATCCACACTTTCTTTATTAAAAATACTTACGCCTTTTTACTTTGTTTCTTTTCCATCGTCACTTATTTGCTAAAGGCATTTAAAACTTTGTATTATTACAAGTTCACAACCTCTATCGTTGCAGCTGTCAGCAACGCTCCTCTTTTGCCATCTCTCCCACCCACCGTTCAGCCATCCATTCACACAAAAATTGTCAGTTCGCTACCTTCCTTGTCCCTTTTGCCTTCGATATGTTCCACGTGTGTTTAATTATCGGAGTCCGCTTTCCTCATAATGTATCCAAGAATTTCAGGTGATTCTTTTCTAATTCTGAGTATAATTGTCTTTTATATCGCTATTTAATTATACCTAACTTTTTATTGTTGTTCTTAATCTATTCTTTTATTGTAACTTATTGTTATTATTATTATTATTATTATTATTATTATTATTAGTAGTAGTAGTAGTAGAAGAAGTAGTAGTAGTAGTATTAGTAGTAATAGTAGTAGTAGTATTCATTGAGTTTTCAGACTAGTTTCTTATATGACATTAAGTAATTCTCAATATTTCAGCACATAGTAATCTATCTGTTTTTAGAAATGCTGTGGTCTAGATGGATTCGATTTCGCAGAGAATCTTCCTATTTTCCCAAAGTTTTACTAGACTCTTCTGCCAAGTGCTCCATCAATGAGTGGAACGACTGTCGGAGTCATGTTCCACAATTCATTCTTTTATCATGTTGTAATCTTGTATATGGCAGTGAATTCTGGAAAACTTTCTCACATATGAAGAAGTGGCAAATCTGCGGTTCCGCCCGCAAATGCTGAGAATAAAATGGGTTGCCTATGTGAGCACTGAGAAAATATTAAGAAAAATACGTCTATAAGGAAAATTATACTTAAGATCAGAAAGGGATATCTGAAAGTTCTAGAGCACATAACGAGGAAAGATATGATGAAGAAATTAACACTCACAGTTTTTCCATTGACTTGAAGTGGAACGACAACATCGAATGAAAAGCTGCATCTACTGTAAGGAAAGTTGGATCACTGTGCCGTGCCAGAAGGTTTTTCTCGTCAGAGTCCATCTTGCACATTTATAAATCTACCATCAGCCCGTGCACTGAATACTGTCCTTTCGGACATTATCGGATTAAAGTGATGTTTAACCCTTTGAGCCCTGCGTTCCTGAACAATTTTAACGTTTCTGCCTGAACAAATAAAAAATAGTAAATAATTGGTATGTAATGTTTCACAGTAGAAATAAAAGTAGTTACATGTGTTTACCCATCGTTCAACCGGTGGCTGGGCATTAAGTCATTTTCCTCTACCTCTGTTCAACCGGTGACTGGGTATTACGGCATTTCTCTCTACCGATGGTAAAACGGTGGTCAGGGCGCAAAGGGTTAATACTGTTGCCATATCTTTTCTGGCGCTCCTGTTGTACATCTCGAGATTCTTGACAAAATCCAAAGAAGGATCTGTAATATAATTTATCTTGATCTGGCATCTCGAATTCAATGACTTTATCACACACGTGACGCGGCTCCTCTCTGTCGTTTCTACAAATATTTTCATAGTAACTGTTTTGACGAACTTTTTACCGTGGTGTTCCGACTATATGAATTTAAGCGTTCAACTAAACAGTCATCTTGGTTCCAGCTTTTACTACTGAAATAGATAAATGCGAGCGCCATTTCTACCCCAACTGTTTCTTTCTCGCATTTTCCACCTGTGTCATCCCCTTTCATTTATTTGCTTCCATGGTAACTACAATCTTCAAAACTTTCAATGTAAAGTCAATCATCATCTTTTGTCTTCTTGAATCCCGTTCATCTTCTGTCCTTTCCTCAGTCCTCCCTATTCTCAGTTTTTCTCTCACTTTCAATCTATGTAATACCCTGCGTGCTAGTGGCACTCCCACCATTCTTGGGGTGAAATAAAAAAAAATATGAGGGAGAAATAAGGAAAAGAAAAGGGGAAATAGCGAACAATCTATGTAGTGAGGTTATATGAATGGGTAACAGAAGAGAGACAAAAAATTATGGTAATGAGTCCAAAGTTATTTAGAGAAATAAAAGATAGGAAGTTATGGAGAGCCCAGATCGCATACGTTCTGAAAGGACAATGCGGTTTTCCTATTTGTGTTGTTTTTTACTTTCAATTTCATTCTGTCTTCTTTTTAAAACTGGAACATTTTCTTTTTATTTACGATAACAAGATTTCATTTTCTGGCTTTGATCAGGTGGTCCGCTTGAATATCCCAGAGAATCATGTTATAATTCTGATCATCCGTCCTTTTGTTTCTTAATTAGCGCGTACGTTTCGCCCTGCCAATACCTCATAAATAGAAAACTATTGAGTTTTCATCGCGTGGAAGGACGTCAAAGACATATCAGAAACGTTACTTAGTTTCAGTGCGAAAATGAATGAAAGAAAAGAAAAAAGAAAGGGAAGATAGAATAGACGATAATACTCTCACGTGTTTAACGTCTGTTTTAGTGAATTGGAAAAAAAATTCAATTGCAAATCTTTTCATTCGTACTCAATTATTTCTTAAAATAAAGATCGGCGATCATATTTATGATTGTTATTGCTATATTTTTATTAAGGTTTTTAAGCTCAAATATTTAATGATTCAATAGGGGGATTTCTGCGGATATTTTATTTTCATAGAACTCACCATTAAATCATTAAGTTAAGAATTAAGATTAAGGGCTATATATTCTATGTTCTACTTAATTTATGACAGATATCATTATGCTTCTTACTACGTCTATTACTGTCATGTTCCCATCATGTTTCTTCCGAAAAGGCAGGTATTTTTGTAATGTTATCTATTTTCAAAGCACAATTCAATATCTTCTTCATGTTTTTTTGTACAACACCTCACTGCACTAATAATCACTGGTACTTTAATTATTTTATTTGCCAATCCTTCCGAAACATTAAAAATTCGTCATTGTAATTTTTTATCTGTTCCTCTTTATTGCTTTCAATTCTCGTGTCAAATGTACAGGGGATTTATCGGGTAACAGATATTTTCCTGTTTGTCGAGCAGGACGAAATCTGTTTTAAATTGTCACTGCCTGTATTGGAATATTCCATAGGATTTTCACATTGTTATTCCCCAGAATTTTTTTCTCCTTTATTCTTCTTCTTCTTCTTCTTCTTCTTCTTCTTCTTCTTCTTCTTCTTCTTCTTCTTCTTCTCCTTCTCCTCCTCCTCCTCCTCCTCCTCCTCTTCTTCTTCTTCTTCTTCTTCTTCTCCTTCTCCTCCTCCTCCTCCTCTTCTTCTTCTTCTTCTTCTTCTTCTTCTTCTTCTTCTTCTTCTTCTTCTTCTTCTTCTTATTATTATTATTATTATTATTATTATTATATGTCATTTCATTTCTGCTGTATACTCATTTACTTCCGAGTCCTAACAAAGAGAGCTAACGTCAGAAATCGCATCTTGAAATGATTCACTGAGCATTTGTAAAAAGACCCTTAAGATCACACACATTTTCCATAGATAAAGCCCTTCGAAAATGTGGGCTGTATATGTCAGTACAATTTTTTGTACTACTTTAAGGCTTCGGTTACCAGGTAACACTTTAACGAGTCCATCGGGACATTTTCCAATCAAACCAGGTGTCTAACTTCAACTGGACTTATTGATGTCCTCATGTGCCACCTTTTGAGATTTGCACTTCCAGATCCTTGTATTTTGATAGATTTTGGAAGATTTTCAAAGATACATTATAGCCTGCAGGAGCAGCGATGCCAATAAGAAGGAATATTCTGTTGTGGTCTCTGATCACGATGTCTGGGCGATTAGCTTTGATTGTTCTTCCTGTGCGTATTGTAAAATCCCATAAAATTGTTACAGGTCCTATGTATGTAACCGGGCCTGTGTCGTGTTCATTTCAATGTCTTGCAGCTTCCTTTCTGTAAAAGTTGCACAATTTAAAGTGCATATATTGGCTCACTCTGTCATTCGAGTTTTATGTTCAGTGGCTTGCCAATACGGTGCAACCTGATACAAGATGGTCAATTATTTGTGGATATTTATCGCAGAACTTTGATTTCACCTTTTAGCCCTGCAATACGAAACCCACTAATGGATACGGGGTTTGTCTATATCGGTTTGTTTGGTACGGGCAGAATATTGAACACGTAGAGTCTTATCTCGCCATCGTTTCTGTATTTAGTCCATTGGATTTGCTTTTGATTTCCTTTTGAGGAAATTCTGTCGCTGCAGTAAGTGATATATGTTTTAGTTGCATTTTTTAATACACTTGAAATTCCATTTTGAATTTGATGGATTTATTACTGAATAAAGTTTCTTACTTCTTTGACACAAATCATCATCCGGACTTCGGTAGTTTACAGCTATCTTTGAAGACCGATTGTTGTGGTTTTATAAGACAGTTCTAGTTGAACAAATGTTTTCCTTCTTCGGATCTGGGCACATACAGACGATCAATATCAGCCTTGGGATGACGATTGCGATGGCAAGTGAGAAGCTTTCTCGTTTTGGCGTTCATTCGCTTAATGTCAGCTATGGTTCAGTTAAGAACCTTGTAACTGTACTGCACCACACGGGTTTACGGCTGATATACTGTTTTGTTTCCGTAATTCTCCCTTTCTTGAATGTTACTTGTGTACATTTATCTAATCCGAAATGCATCCGAATGTCGTCACTGAAACATCTTACAGTATTGAGGAAACCCTTCAACCCATTGTCCTCACTGGCAGAATTTGTGATCATTCATGGAGAGTAGTTGATTAAATACTTTCTTTTTTAAATTTTATCCATATCTGTTACTGCTTAGTTCATGCAAAAGGGGAATTAAGGACATACAAAATAGATGAGTTGAGTTCATTGGTATTATTAATTATCATTGATAACGTTTGCACCAGACTTTTATGGATTGTTGACACATGATAGAGCCAAAAATTAGGTACCTTGTCATTTCCTGGCGATTTCTATTTTGGGGATTTTCTTAGAGATTTTCTTAACATTATTATTAGTTATGTTTTTCCTTTATTGTACAGCTTTACCCTTCATTCTTTCTTGTTTGATCCACTCTGCATTGAGATTATATTCATTTGGGCTGCTCCAAATAATTTCCCCAAATTTTTGCACTTCTTCAATAGATGGGGGCTTTTTGACTTTTATAACTGCTTTTCCAATTTCCCTGTAAAACCTTTAGAACTTCGTTTGGAATATCTTTTTTTTTTCGATAGAATATACAACGCTTATTCATATCGTTTTGTTCTTTCTGCTTTTAATTGTAGTATATGTTTAAGTATTTCTTCGACTGGTGGAACTCTAATTTCCTATTTCCACTTGATCTTGAAACATTTTAATTTCTTGAAATCTCATCTTGTATCTATAATTCACATCTGATTTTCTTGATTTTCACTTTAATTATTCCTTTCAGGTTGGTCTCTTTTTGTCTATTATTATTATTATTATTATTATTATTATTATTATTATTATTATTATTATTATTATTATCCCTAATTTTCGTACTTTGCTTTCATACTACATTAAAAATCCTACAAAATGACATAACAGCTTGAAGTTGTTCAAATGTCTTAGATTATACGTTATTAACAACTATGGCTTTATTTTTCATTAATCTTATTTTAATGCGTCCAAGGGTGCTGAATGCAAATTTAAATTTTGTCATAGTTTTCTTGTTTATTTCTGATCTATGTTGGTTTTTTAAAGGTCATAAAACATAAAAGCACCTGTGTGTTTCGATAAGATGCAACAAAAATAAGGTGAAAAGAAAACCAATTAAAAATTAGTAGTAATAATACATCTAAGAAGGTGTTTAACTCTCCAGTGTTCTTCCTTGTTCAGTATCTTCATTTCACAGAGGCCGATGACTACTTCTTTCCCTCTATACACGATCAGACATACCCAATTTCACTTTTCACTACTGCTTTTCGTTGTTACTACAGCCTTACTTTTAGGGGACGTCTTGTTTCATCATTATACTCTCTCTGCCACAACTTCAAAGAATCGAGTACACTCAATTCTTGGTCATATTCTTCCCGGTGTTAGGCTTTAGTAGGTAGTCTGAATCGATTGGGTTGATTCCTAATTACTAGTTGCTTCGGTGGTATAAACTCTAACGTCCCAATGATAACTGGAACAATAGTAAGCTGAAGGTCTCACATTCTGACAATATCAATCCGGAGTTCGGTGTATTTCTTAACCCTGTTAATTTCTTTGACATTGATTTTATAGTCACCAAAAATGGCTACATAGACGAGGAGGCATTTGCATGAGACTGAGGAAGGTGCATGTCTTTGGAAATTTGCTAATCTTCAGCGATAATGGTAATGGTAATATTAACCTTTGTTTATAAGGAAACATTCGACATTCACTAACCGAGCGGCCAGTACCAACGTCGGCTGAAATTCATAAAATCTTCCTCTTAAAACAACTTTTTAGGTAAATAGGTTTCTCAAATCCAATAGCTGTTATCACTCTTTCCAGTAGTAATAGGGATTTGCTATTTAACCTTTTATTTCAAGTAGTGTGGAACCTCAGCCACATGCTTATGTCATTATTTTCTCTTCAAATACCATGTTATATCCATTTTAGTTGTTGCTATTAGTCCTCAACCGATGATGATTTTTGAAGTTTTAGCATTAGCAAATTTCAAAAGGCATGCATCTTCCTCATTGGCGTACCTTATTATTGTCGTGATTTGTATCGACTCAGTCCTTCATTACATGTTTCTTCCATGTCACCGCTACTTCTTGAAATGCGTGGGCAAAAGTTTATGGACATGACCGTTACCTTTATGTATCACAATTTACTCGGTTCCCGGTTAAGATCTTGTTATTTTCTTTCGTTTTCAGTCTGTGGAGGGCTGAAAAGTTACATTTACGTTCTAGCAAATGTTCTATTCATTGTATATACTCATCAGATCTTGTTGAATGGGACGGTCAGTCTAGCGCTCGAGGTTCCAGAGTATTTTATTCTTTTTATTTTCCAAAAATCTTTCTTATACCTATTGGTATTATTTGCTAATTATTGTTGCTTTAAATTTATTTATTTAGAGATTCTTGATAAAATCCGAGGGAGAATCAGCAATATTATTGGTCCTGAACTGAGACCTCGGCTTCAGTCACTTTCCCATCACCTTAATGCTGTTTGCCTGTGTCTTTTCTATAAATACTTTCATGGTAATTGTTCGGATGAGCTCTTCGTTATGGTACATAGACCTTATGAATTAAGAGAATTATTTACCTTAAGAGGTAAAAGGGACAGGAGGAGGAGGAGGGCCACGATCGCCTACGTTCTGAAGCGACACCGTACATAAAAGAAGAAGCCTAGATTGGCAACAAGGTCTTATCAGTTGAAAGTTGAATTGGCTAGACGTAACCATAAATTCTATGTTACCAGTTTCTTTTCTCGTATTTCTCTCTTATGGCTCCATGATTTCCGGCCAACTTTGATCTTCAAAAGTTTGAATGAATGTCATTCGGTTTCTACACTCTTTTCGATTACACTTCTATTCTTCTCGCTCTTTCATTATGTTGCCTGTTTTCTAATTTTTCCATACCTAGTGTCTCAGTGCCTTAGAGACAATATTGCTATGCTTGGGGTAAATTAGATTAAAACAAAAATTATGGAAGTAAATCTTAAGCGCTTTCAACTCAATCAGATGACAATACGGATAAGTTAAGGAAAGATCCTGTCAGTTCTTGTGCCAATTTCACCGCTTGATTTATATTCTGTTTATGACAAAAAACGCGACAAAATCCAATTATTTTGGCTCCGTCATACTTGCGAAAAACGTTTATATTCACCCTTAAACATTTTATCTCATTTTTGTGTAAATGTTATTTTCTAATTTGGATAGATATTTTGTTATTTACTTTCAGGCATGCAAAACTGACCGTTGGGTGAGAAGATAGTTGTTCTCATAATTTTGGAAGGACATTAATTATAGTTACAATCGTAAAAGTAAGAATTCATACAAGACAGCAACAATCATAATGTTAGCCAGATAGAATAAAACAGAACAGAAACAAATTGGCAAACATAAAATAATAGAAACAGCCAGTCGAAAGAAAATCCAAAAACAGAAAGAGAAAGAACATTATGAAGAATTCAAAAGAAAAATAACGGAATATACAGATAAACTGACCTAGATATATTCCTGAAAAGAAAATCTGAAAAGAGAAACAGAATAATTAATAATGGTACCTCAGAAAAAAACATTAAAACTATATGAAGTGAAAAATTGCCAAAATACAACAAACTGGCGTCTGTATGGAGAAAGGAAAGCGACAATCATCTACTGGAGTGCATCAAAAGTATTTTTGTTTTTAAGCATTCGTTTTTTGAAGTTATGGAATAGTCGCCATATAGTATTTTCCCTCCCCCTTCTGATTTTTTTTGATTGCTGATGGTCAGGTTCCCTTCTAACTTTTGTATTAAAGAATCTGTCTCAGCAACTGGTTTTCATCCAATTCTGTCCATTCTTTAAAGGAGTAAGTCACTACCATCAAAAGACTTAAATAGGTTTGTTGTCTATGATGAGATATTACTTCATTTCATTCTACTTGCCAAATGAGAAATTTCCGTAACATTCAGACCTAATTTAAAATAATGCCTCAAAATTGTTTGTTTTACGACATAGTTCCATATATGCTACATAGAAGTTGGAGAAGCTGGATAGCCGAGGAAAAATGAAATCATTTCAAAGTATCGTATCGCAGAAATCTATGATGATAATGAGATTTTATGACACTTGCTATCACTCGATGTTCAGCTATGAGTAGATGGTACCCTTAGTATGAGTATTCAAGTAGCAATAATAGTAAAAAACTGGAAAATTTTTGAATTCCTTAAGAGCAAAGAGAACAATCTGGAATATGATGAAGACAAAATATAACTATATGACTACATTTCAATAATTCCTGGTTAAATCACGGCATAATTGGTATGGCGGTGACACTGAAACAGAGGCTCCCAAGATTAAAGAATGGAAATTCAACCTTCGTCGTGGATTATTCTTTATTTCCAATCAATGTTTCAACTGAGAAGTATTCTCATCTCTTTCCGAAAGCTTATTTCTTATTTCTGATCTACTTACCGATTGTCGAATAATCAGGATTTGTGATAACAGGAAACGGAAGTTGTTAAATTTTAAGAAATACGACTGAAAAATAATAACAATTAATTATATGACAAATTCAAGTATTATTAATTGTAATTAGGAAAATCAATTTTTGCTAAACGGAAATAATTGGGTGCTTACATTGATTAAAATATGATTGTGTTCAATGTATAACAAAATCTATATAATACTAAAACACAAATCTTGGGTGCATGTATGTATGTATGTGTGTCTGTGTTCCTGAGATACTACCAAAAGGATACTCTAGCTAATTTAGAATCGTGTACCTTGAACCCCCGTCTAGTGTAGTACCAATTTTCACTAGAGAATGGGTTCTTGAGCTAGGGCCATATTTAATTTTTACGGCATTTTCTATAAGAAATTCAGTATTTATTTTCATTACGCATTCTTATATCAAACTTGTACACAAACAAAACTTGCATATTATATTGCAACTGTTATACATATGAGTAATATTAAACATGCATAATGCATTATAACAACATTATCAAATAAATTTAAATATACATAACACAACATATATTTATACATTTCATTACACTATATTAGAACACTTTCATGAACAAATATCTCGGATGTTTGACAAGTACGTGAAAGGTGAAGACGTTACCTACGTGAGCCATTATAAAACATTATCTGTATGACTGCAAAATTGTGTCACTTGACTTGATTGTAAATATATAAATAGATGCACGCTAGTTTGACATCAATACATATCGTTAAACAAAGAAACAAGTATGGATAATAAAAAAAAAATTAATATTTTGAAAAATTACCGAGAAAAATGTGAAACTAAATACACAGAAAAGGCATTTATACTTTATATTTTTTCAACAAATACGACTCTTCTTAAACAGGCGATTGCTGCTTTTCTTTGAATGTCTTTCACCTTTGAAAATTATGCAGCTCTTAGACGCTCTTATAGAGGAAAGAAAATGTTAAAGAGTTCATTAAAAATGGACTATAAGCCAAATATATGATCATTAAACACACAGAAACGTTAAAAAGCGTATAAATACAATTGATAATGAACTATAAAATATTATATCTAACACAAAATGATAAAGATACATATATAGCCATATAAGCCATACATTAAAAGTGTTATATACCTTTTATCTGTGTATATTAATGTTTGATTCAGATTTAAACTGATTCCATACAAAGCATATTGCGTACAAAGGATGATTATATGTTTTTATTTATTGTGTCGTCATGCATCTTAACAATTGTTAATTGCCGACTGGATACATTCTTGAAGTAATACGTAAGCAGTTCATAGTAAGAGGAATATCTACGTTTAAGGGGAATGTCTTCTTCTGACAAATTAAGTGTTATTCGTGGAATCAATTGTTAAAACTATTACATTTATTTCAATGACATCATTTTAATAATTTTAATATGTTGAAATTTTTCTGTTTTTTTTTGTTGTTCTGTGTATCAAGGAGAACATTTTTTCACAAATTCTGGAAACTTTTCCATTTATCAATGTATTATTGTGTTTCAATCTAAGTAATATTTTATAATGTGTGTAATAATAAGACTGGCTTACAAAATATTTTTGAAATGGTGCAAAGGGTATCACAGCTAATTTTAAACAATTTAATTGCGCTGAATTCAAATATCATACTCATTTTTCTCAGTTAACTCTAGCGTTCTTGTTTCATAAGATGGGCAAAAGCAGACAAATGCTTATTTTAATTATTCATCTGAAAAGTAAAAAATGAAAAATGAATACCTATGCAAATCAAATAAACTTTAAATTGAGGTAAGATAAAAAGTAAAAAAAATCAAATATGCTAGATTAAATATGAAGTTAAAAATAAAAAAAGAACAATCATGGTAAGATATTTCGCTTTTTGTTTTCGCGAATGATCCATATTATTTTCTCTCTTTTGGCTCCAACAGGGATTTGACATTATTCTTTTATCTCAGATCCATTGATATTTGTCCTCCATAACTTTTATAACTTGTTGAAAACATTCTCCTTTTTCGTCCCTTATATCATTTCTGGAAACCTGTCCAAATGACTATGCAGGAAATATAGTTTGATATTCATGTTAGCACCAAGATCCAGGTGGTTTGTTTACATTCTGTCGACTTGTTCCCTATCGTCGTGTGTTTTGCGATTACCAAGAAAGTCTTTTACTATAGCAACAAATGAAATCCAGACATTTCATTCAGTAACATTCATAGAATTGACAAAGGTGGCATCCTTGATGAGTTTTCGAATGTTAATGTACTTGTCATTGAACTCTGGCTTTAGTGTCCCATGAATAAACGAAGCACAGGAACTTTGCGTAGCCTGATTGCTACCTAACTAAAAAGTTAACCATTTTCAGGTCAACATAAATCCAGATATGATAAAAGTAATTTATTTTCCCGTTACCTCCTTGATGGTTCCTTGCTTTTCTTTCATCGTTTTGGAGTCTCCAGTTGGTATCGATTCTTATACATTGGTGCTGTCCAGCAAAACAAATTTGAAACAAGGCTTTCAGCCATCAGTGAATCATTTCCATGAATTTGCACCATAGACCTGGATACCAAGACGCAGTAAAACTCCTTCGGCATCGTTGCAATATACAAGTTCGTTGGTTTGACTGAAGTAGGAGACAAATTCAGCATCTCTGCTGCGATAAAATGCAACTTTTGTTCCTTCCTCAAGGAGATTTTTCCCACTCTGTCTTGAAGCAAATAGTTCCACAAATTCTTTTGATAAATTCAAATCCCTGTTTAAGTTGCTCAGCTCTTCTTGGTCACAGAGTATCGGTTAAGATGATAATCCCTCAAAATAACTGTCATTGTCATTCTCGCCCATGTCGACGAAATCATTCGCATCATCATTGTCCGCTTCTTCAATGTCAGTGGACGTAATTCATTTGGAGACAGAGATCTGGATTTCATTGGAGTGCCATACAGGTCTGTTAGCTGAATTGATAAAAAAGATATTCCGCAGATTTTCGTTCCGTCTTCTTGAGGCCAGCAATGTCATTTGAATAGAAGTAACAGTCGTCGATGTGATTTTGTGGCTCGTGCTAAATAATCGGAATGTCAAACTTAAGTAAAGTTCGAGTACCCCTAGTCCCCATTGGCGTAAGTGCTCTTTACATATTTTGCAGACAATGTGTGGTGCCCACGATTTGTCCTGATCGCCCAACTTCAATTCAAAGCAAGCATCAGAAGCTTTTCTAACAAAATCATTGATCCGTTTTCTGTTATGTCTTGTTGTAAACTTGTCACAGTAGAAATCAGGAATTGTTTAGAATCTTCTAATGGAAGTCATTGCCTTGGTATTAAGGTCAAGAAATAAAACATTGTGGGAAAATAACTTTGTATCCGGATACGAAGTAAAAGAAGACTTTGTTTTTGTCTTCAATTCATACGTAACACTACACAGTACATAACTAAATTCAATAAACTCGTATAAAACATCAACCCTATCTTATATAGATCATGTTTATAATTATGCTGTCTGTTAAAAAATACATGCACACTACTTACAAGACAATGAATAGTTTGATTATGAATAGAATTTAATTGTTTGCATACCGATATGCACTGAGATATCTATACACATTGTTAGTTACTTACAAAAATGGTCAGGTTATTTTATAATTATATTTTCATTATGGATTCCATTTATAGAGACCCATCAATCATCATTGAGATCAGATTAGTATTCACTAATAAAAATTGATATAAGTTGATTATGAGTTTTGTTTTTCAATTTCTAATCTGAAAACCGTGAATTCGTTCGATAAAAAATGAAACTTTTTGCCAAAATGAGACATTTTGGTACAGAGAAAACGGTACCTAATTAAAATAAATGGACATCATTTTTGGAATTGTGCGCCTTAAATTAGCCAACAAAGAGTGTCTCCATTCTTGCACCAAAATATGTGTTGACCTGTGTAATAATTACAAGAATTTATATAGCCAATACAAATTAAAATATGCGTAATTAATAATAAAATTGATAATATTGTTACCTCATCATTTTGTATAATGAACTGCCTTTAAAAAGAATCCAAGGGGTTTATGGGCGGTTTAGTTGATAATAAAATTTAATTATTCCATGATTACTGAAATGTTCAAGAACTCATGAAAAAGTATAGTTCACTTGGAAAGAGAAATAATAAAAAAATCAAATAATTATTGAAAAAAACGACAACGGGTCCATAATAAACAAAGATGTACATATATTTTCTCAAGCAAAACAGAAAATTTGATAAGGTTTTCAGGCCTCAGGTTGTGCGTTTATTTGTTTAGATTTCGGTAAATCACCCAGAATTATTTTGTAAAAAAATCTGAGTGGAAAATTTGAAGAATACCATTTTGCATTAGAACAATGGAATCACAATGGAAATAACGAACAGTGTTTGAAAGAAAGAAATTTAGACGATAATTTCTTCAGATTTAATTCTTATGTGCTAAACTTCTTTTAGTGCCTAGTAAATAAGTCTAAAAGCTTGGCTGCGTATTGCAAAGTGCTCTCGCAAAAAATGTTTCTAGAATTCAACAACTTTAAAATATTCCAAAGTATTCTTCAATAGTTCCTTTAAAATTCACATATAAAAAATATAACGATGGATTTTTATACCGCCTGGTAAAATAGTAACGTTTGATCTTTATATCGATCGACGGTTCATACTTAAAAAAAAAGATGTGGAAAAGCGATACTTGAGAAATTACTCTCACTTATATTGAATAGTAAATAATAAGTAGCGATTATTCGTAGATTTATAGAAGTTTTAAAATTTAAATGAAAATAAAGATAAGAATTCTGCATAAATGGTGGATGAATTCCATTTCTTTATTCGCATGCATCACTGACATTTTCTTTGAACACGATTAAGATAGAAGTATAAAGACATATAAAGAGTCACATTGGGCTAAGTATATAATCAAAATATACATATTAATAAAATCTTTTATACAGTTATACAAAATTCATTAATGGCGAAGGAAAGTTCTTTGGTAGTGTTTATTTGTTGTTTCTTTTCTATATTATATTTTTCGTATCAATTTTTCGGTGAAAGTTTCAATTTTTAGATATCAGAACATTCGGTTTTGGTAAGCCATTCTAAAAGATAATTTGATAACGTTGATTGTACGGATAGTGTTTCTGTGCTGTCAGTTTCTTTAAATTTTCAAATATCGCGTCTTCACATGTCATATCGATTTTTGCTGTTAAATATCTCGTCTTCACGCATCAGTTTATGATATCGTGTCGGTATTTTAGTTATGAAACATATTTTGTTGGTTTGATTAGAAATTATGATTCACGCACACACACACACATAAATATTTTACAGTGAGAGTCACTCTTTACAAGGGGTTACGTTAGGAGGCCATTTATGTGTATAGGTGGGAAAGATAACGATTACCTCTAGTCTTGAATAGGGAGTCGATTGCACAGGGCAGTGGTTCGCGGGAATAAGCTGCTCGAGTGGAACTTATTTCTCATCGATGGAAAACAAAGGGAATGTGGATGGTTTGCTACCATGTAAGTGGCATGACGTTTTCTTGCGATGAAGGTTTGCCTTTGTGAGACGAGGGAATGTAATTCGTCTGAGCACTTTCCATGGATGTAAATTTAGAGCAGCGAGAGGCTTGCCACATCCCGCTTGTGGGAGAGAGTTTGAAAGCTGTGGAATAATTCCTCACCCACAAGAGCTCAGAGAGTGAGGTCTTGGTAGCTCCCGCCAATATATGACAACCGTACTCCATTTTTGGCCTGATCTGGATTTGGTAAAGTTAGAGGATAGCGGGAGGAGCGGAACGGTACAGGTAGCCGACCATTTTACCTGCATCATTAGCAATGGATTGTATATACGAGTTCCACTTGCGGTCGGGTGTGAGTTTGAGGCCCAGCAGACTTTCAAGGTATGGCGCTTCCCCGAGAGGATCTCTGTTAGTCTTGATTGGTGGCAGTTCGGGGTCAGATGATGGAACGTAACTAGCTTGGTCTCCGAGTCATTGAATGTAACCAGTCAGTTTTTACGCCATTAGGTACTTTGTACAAGATCGGAAGACAGAACAGTCACCAATCTATGGCCATCGTAAGTTTTAAAGGTGCGCCCGTATATAATCCTTTCGTCGGTATAGATGTACACATATGATTCTTAGATAGATCATTTATATAGATCAAAAAGAGGGCTGGTCCGAGGAGTGACCTATGTAGGACGCCTGCGTAGACCGCTAGGGCACCGAAGGAATGGTCATTAATAACTACTTTCTGGGACCTACTTGTTAGGAAGGATTTTATGATCAAGAAGACACTTCCAGTGATTACATAACTGGAGAGTTTGTGTAGTAGTTTAAATCTATTTCTCGAAGGCCTTTGAGGTATCTAGTGATTTGGTCCTCGAGGTGTGTTTGTCGTCAAGAGCCTCACTGATTGTGTGAGTGATGGTAGTTGACATCGGCAGTGGATCGAACCAGCCGAAACCCATACTGCTCGTTGTTGAAGCGGTTATTCTTTTCTAGGTGCTCGACGAAATTCTTATTTATTATAGCCTATCTATCTATCTATCTATCTATCTATCTATCTATCTATCTATCTATCTATCTATCTATCTATTACTTTAAACGTTATCATAGTGGATACTCGTATTTGAAATACTCGGTCTGTTATTATTTTTTTTACTTAAAACTGTGAATTACGTGTATCGATTTTTGTATATATATTTTCGAATATACACTCATGACCAAAAATTTAAGACGACTTGAAAATTATTTTAAAAAGGCTGTTTTTCATGGAAAAATTTTAAACATTTCTTACTTAAGGTTACTAATTTTAAAATCTGAAAGGTTATGTAAACAAAAAGTGTTATGGTGTTCAAACCATAGAAAAATAACACAGACTCGGATATAAAGTTAAACGGTATATTATTCACTGAAACGTAGTACAAAGTATGTGGACTGGAGAGTACTTCTCTCACTGGTGTCCTGACTCACTCATTCATACACTCACTCGGTGATACAGTCTTGGCGACTCACACATGGTGACTTCCGATATTTAGCAACCCCCCCATATGGCAAAAGGCCGGTTTAATGTGGGCTTTCCGAGCGCGTAGGCTCGGCTAAAAATATTCCCATTAGAACCCGTATAAACGGGTTCAGGGACTGTCTACCTCCCCGGACGAAACTTTGCCCTGCGTCAAAGCCTCGCCCGAGTTCCTCTCTGCCAAAGCAGAGAGTTCGACAGTAGTCACACGTGGTGACTGCCGATATTTAACAACCCCCACACGGGTCGCATGTGGCACAAGGCCGGTTTAATGTGGGCTTTCCGAGCCCGGAGGCTCGGCCAAAAATATGCCCATTTACAACCCGTATACAGGAGTTTAGGGACTGTCTACCTCCCCGAACGAAACTTTGCCCTGCGGCAAAGCTTCGTCCGAGTTTCTCTCTGCCAAAGCAGAGAGTTCGACAGTAGTCACACGTGGTGACTGCCTCCTTACTAGAAATTGGTAGCCACATTATATAAGTATTTGTATGTCAGGTTTCCACAATAAAAAGTTATAATCCAAACATTTTATTTAGAAATTGACATTTTTATAAAATGTGACGTTTTACACTTGATCAGAATTATAAGACCAGAGACAAAAAAATCTATGAAATTGTACGAAAAGTGTACAAAACCATTCAACAACCAAATTTAATAATGAGTTCTACGTCCACTGGTTTTGATGATTTCAAAAATTCCTTGGGGCATGCTAGAAATTAGTGTTTCCATTAAGGTGCGAGGAATGTTGCTCCAGCTTCTGAAGATAGCTTCACAAAGTTCATTTTTTGTTGAATATTGTTTGCCATTTTGATAAACATCTCTTGCTATCCATCCCCAAACATTCTCAATTGGGTTCAAGTCCGGTGAGCATGCAGGATGTCTCAAGAGATGGACCCCATTTTCTTGTAGAAAGGTCAAGGTCCGGCATTCAGCATGGATTGTAGCATTATCCTGTTGGAATAACCATCCATCCCCACTCAAATGATGGCCCTCCGTCAACAACGATGCTTTTTGTAGCATGCCAACATAACCAGCTGCTGTCTGACGACCCTGCACCACCTGGAGCTCCATCGCCCCTCTGTAAGAAAAGGCACCCCATACCATTAGGGACCCTCCACCACTGTGACGTATGGAGAAAATTTCAGGAGGCATGTTTTTGTTATGCCAATATTGTTGGAAGCCATCAAGACCATCGAGACTGAATTTTTTCTCATCAGAAAACAGGACTTTCTTCCACTTCTTAATGTCCCATGTTTGGTATTCATGAGAAAACCTTAAACGGTTCACTTTGTGACGTGTAAGGGGCCAAGATATTTGTTTGCGCTTTTTATTTACCATGCCTTTTCGTCGTAAGTGTGACAAAATTTGATTATGTAAATCTAGAATACGAGCACGCTCAACTTTGGTAAGTTTGCTTGCTTTAGGCATGGTGACACATTTACGCAGTTATTGCTAATCTCTAACTGAAGTAAAAACATTGTAATTATCCTAGATCTAACAATTTATACCCCCTAGTCTTATAATTTTCTTCAAGTGTAAAACGCCTCATTTTATAAAAATGTCCATTTCTGAATAAATTGATCAGATTATAATTTTTGGTCTACATAACCTTTTAGATTATAGAATTAGTAACCTTAAGTAAGAAAAAGTTTATAATGTATCCGTGAAAAACAGTCTTTTTAAAAATATTTTCAAGTGGTCTTAAATTTTTAATCAAGAGTATATATATATATATATATATATATATATATATATATATATCTGTTGCCAATAATCTGTCTATTTAAGATCATCGAACGTAACTTCCAGTACAGAATATAACACCTAGAAATTATCTTTGCCTGTAACTCATTTGGCTACAAAGAACGTTATGATAAAGATTATTTTTATTCCTACTTTGTCATCAACCATCATATAATCAATAAAGAAAAGTAAATATTCATCAAATAATGCATATTTTTATTGATTGCAGGTAGTTACATGCATTTTGAACGGGCAACGTCCCAAAATCGCTGAAACCATTGAAATCCAGCCAGAATATTTAATGCTCATGAACCACTGCTGGGATCCCGACCCTGCAAAGCGACCAAAATTCAAAGACGTGAGTAATGATCTTTTTTTTTATCTTAAATTTCGTTAGAACCTTTATTATTTAAGATAAACAACTTGTTATTCATATTAACAAAAGTATAGAAACATCGAAGAAGTGTAAGTAGCTGAAACATTTCCAGGCGTTAACAGGATGCTGAGGATTAATCAAGTTCAAAATTTTCTTTTTATAATCTCGATTCCGACGATGTAAGAAATGATGTAACCTTATATTTGTGAAGATATCGTTTTTATTTTTAAGACAAGCCATTATTATTGTTTTAAGCGTTTCTCGGATTACTGAAATTATTTTTGTGCAGCTTTTGTTGCTACGACAACATTTCGACTGATCCATTAATTGGATATCAAATCCACCACGGAAAAGCATTGTCTTTCATACAAAGATTGATGGTGAGCCGATTGGTCGGCCTATAGATTTCCTTTGTCTTTGTCATCAATCTCCGAGAAAATAGACGCATCTTTTTTTCCCTATGGATTTTACACATAAAGAAATGTGTAAAGTGGATTGGTTGAAACGTTATGTCAGTATTGAAAAGATAGAGAATAAGTCACTTCTCTGAATACATATTAGAATTTATATTTGGCATCAGTATGCGTGTAACTAGCTGCATATTTCTTTTATCGCGAGGTTTGAATTATTATGCATGACAAATAAAAAGAACCCCGACAGATGAACTTTTAATTCGCCCACAAAGAATTTATTCTCTTAATTTTTAAAATTTCTGTAAAGCGCAGTAAATAAGGAAGGAAATTAAAATAAGGGAACGTTACTAAGTTAGAAAATGTATTTAAAAGTGTTACAGCACATATTTGACTGTTCCTGTTTCCGTTATGAGATGGCATTAGTAGCATTTACCTAACTTCATGAAAAAAGATTTCTTTTGATTGCATGCTGACAACGGTTATGCCAGCGTGAATTCAAGAAATATCATAAATGTCGGAATTGTCGTAAAACACTAAATACAGAAAAGAAACTTGAAGCAAGGATTCTGAGAATACCATGAACCTAACATGATGGTTTTTAGAAAAAAAAATGGAAAAAAAAGGACACTTATGTTTAACATCAGAAAGAGAGAGAGTTGAATTTTCTAGAACACATAATGAGAAAAGGGGCTTTGGAAAAATCAGGACAGATTGAAGGCAAAGGGAACAGAGAAAATCATAATCTACTTATCGAGTTTGAGTAAACGGATGTCAGACCAAGGTTTAGTAGAGATAACAAAAAGACAAAATTTATTATGTGTTACAAAGGACATGAAATTGTGGAGAGCCATGATCTTCAATGTCTTGAAGGAACACGGCACATAGAAGAAGAAGGAGAAGTGCAGAAAATTAAAAAAATTAGCTTATTATGCTTAATTCTAAGAAAAAAATCCACATACACATACACACGTAGGCATATATATATACACACACGCACACATGGACACACACACATATGAATACAATGGAAGGAACATGTGAGTAAAGGGGAAGTTTTGAGGAAAATAGGGACAAAAAGGATACTTGCATTTAGAATCAGAAAGACGCCGTGAGACATAATAAAGAAAGAAGGGTTAGAAAATTTGACGCTCACATGACTTGATGAAGGCAATTGGTCAAAGGGAAACTTGCAAGCTTATGTAAATGGATGTCGGAACAAGGAAGAGCAAGTATATTAAGGGGAGAAACATCATTTCGAGATAAAAAGGAGGAGAAATTGTGGAGAGTCATGATCGATAATACAGTGAAGTGATATGGCGCATAAAAGAAAAATAATAATTAAAAGTGCCAGAATTGTATGCGAAGTGCTAGGATAGACATTTTTTACTGAGCGATACTT
The DNA here is from genome assembly GCA_964036315.1 of Acanthosepion esculentum. Classification (NCBI taxonomy): domain Eukaryota; kingdom Metazoa; phylum Mollusca; class Cephalopoda; order Sepiida; family Sepiidae; genus Acanthosepion; species Acanthosepion esculentum. Next base: position 95,684,015 of record OZ038475.1, read on the forward strand.
AACGCCCAGGTAGATCAGCCGACGTTAACGATTACATTCAGACATTACTTGAGAATAATACGCATTATAGCACAAAGGATATAGCCCCACGCGCCTCACTAACAATGAAAAATCAAGCATTGACTAAATATTTAAAGAAGGGAGCCTCTCACTCCTCCATCGCTACTTCCATGTCATGTATTCTAAACGAGCTGGATTCTCTAGTCACACCATCCCGGACCTTTACAACCTGGACCTGCTATGCAACGTACACAAGAATGAATCATCTCCATTTTCTTCATATTCCTATATTACGAAGTAAGTTCTGTTCAGACAGCTCCTTCACAAGAACAGCTTCTTTGTGGAACAGATTCGCGGGAGGATGTTTACCCAATGACGACAATCTTGAACTCTTCAAGTCTACGGTTAATCGTTATATTTCCTGCATAGTCCCATAAACCTCACTTCTTGATTTTTCTTACGCTCATACAACACCCCAGATTAATCCTCTACTTTGAGCGGCTCTTGGGCGTTACATTGGTTGAACATTAGTATAAAATATCTAGTCAACAAAACTATGTTAATCTATATAAAAGTCGTGGTATGGAGGCAAAGAATCGTTGTTTAAATCGCATTCTTTTCCTGAACTAAATCTCTAAATTCTAGAAGCAGTCGTATTCTCATCACATCTGTCTTTCTCGAAGACTCCATCCTTTGTTTCGCACGCTTCATTACACATCATAATTACTCTATACAAGTTGTTAACGAATTTTTCTGGTGCCTTTAACACGTAAATATTGACCCGAATTTTGTGGCTTACTCAAACGCAAATTTTTGACAACATCGAACAAATCATTAAAGTTAATTTTGTCAATGACCGTTCCGATTAACGTTTAGTTATGATAATTTATTTTGTCACACAGCTTGCACATGAAAACTCTGTGTTACTTTAAAGTATATTTTAATGAAAGTAAAAGACTTTTATATAATCATATCAACTTAACCAGTCTGTGTTAGCATATCGTGAAAATGCTATACAAGTATATTTTCGTTATTCATCGATTTTTGTATAAAAGTATATCAGGTTTTGTGTTTTATGATAGTGCCAACTCATTCAACATAATTATCTTGCGCTGGGTTCGTCAGAAAGGAAAGAAAGCATGGGCTTGAGTAAACTTGGTACTTGGTTATGAAGGCATCTAAATTAAACAAAAATAACATTTATATTAGTTTATGTAGAAACCGCGTTCATGACATTTACTGTGAAAGTAAAGCGAGAGTAAACTAATTTAATAAATACTAAATCAATACAGATGATAGTAATTCAGAAATGAAATAAATAGCCAAATTGATACACACAGACATACACGCACATATATGTGTTTGTGTGTGTGTTCATATATATGTGAAGGGGTATTACATTTTTCAAGAAGTGATTCCCTAAAAACTTCAACGTTTGACGATTTTGGACATTTTTTAAGGTGTTGATCTTCTGGAAGATTTTAGCAACTATCATAATAATGGATCAACAACAGTAGATTTTATAAGAGATAAATAAAATTATAATATAATATTAAACATCGAGATTTAATATGTCTATATATATATATATATATATATATATATATATATATATATATATATATATATATATATATTTACTAAAGAAAAAACAACGATGTTGGTGTGACCAACAAACAGCTTCCCAGACGACCTAATACCTTAGGCAAGAAAAAATCCTGAAGAAAGAACCCCCACCAAAATGGCCAAAATGCAAACATTTACCTACGCAGTAAAGTGATCAACGGCCATACTATCCCCACAGAGCCGAAACACTTTACAACGTCAAGGCTTAACAAATAATAGTTCGAGTTGTTTTCAGAAGACTAAAACGTTCCAGTCGTCTGAAGATCGTGGACCTGTCCTATATATATATATATATATATATATATATATATATATATATATATATATATATATAAAGATTTGATTCCCTAAAGAACCGATGGTTATTTATTTGGTTAGATTTCGAGAAATGGGTCGGATTGAGAACACCTACCTACTATTGTACAGTCACATATATTAGTATCATTAGCAAACTTAGTCCGTTATTAACAAGTAGTTGCTAACCACATCAAAAATACTCTCCTGAATGACAAAGAGCACCAATTTTGCTCCTGTAGATCTACCACTGATGTTTTGAGTGTCATAATCCACAAAATCAGTGACTCTCTCGATGGTATCTTTGTAGCCATAAGCAGTATAAACATGGGTATTAACACTGCATGGTGATAGTCAGTTTCACGTCCTAAGCCATCGCTAGACCTTTGAATTGACAGTATCTATCTATCTATCTATCTATCTATCTATCTATCTATCTATCTATCTATCTATCTATCTATCTACGAATTAGATGTAGGAAGCAATATATATGTGTGTTTTGAGTGTATGTATGCACATGCACAGAGATGTGCATATACACACATAAAAATAATATAATATAATATAATATAATATAATATGATATGATATGATATGATATATATATATATATATATATATATATATATATATATATATATATATATATATGCATTATATAATAATATAAAATATAATTTATGAAATAATGCATACAAAAGTTGATCAATATGCATGGAGTCTGAAAATGAAGGAGCTTACATTAAAAATATTTTTTATAATAATAAATATTTGTTTTTCTTCTTAAGACTCTGAAACTTATTGATTCGCCCACATAGAAAATTACAAACGTTAAAGTAAAATCGGCACTGGTTATATTACCTACAAACTCCATAATTAATGAACTTGAAGTTTAATCTAATCCCAGTATGAACATTATCTCAAACACTTCAAAAGCAGTTAAAAATGTAATCAAAAGAGAGTTAGTTTTATGTCACAAGCAGGAGACGACCAAAATGAATGTAAATATTACCGCCCTCCACAAGAAAATAGTTTGGCGAAACATACGGGGATTTAAAGAGAGAAATATTCGAACGTAAAAGTGATATAAAATCAAACATTGCGATCAATGTCATCGCCTGATTTATCTTCAAATATGGAAAACACGGATGTCTGGCTTTAGTTATATGAGGGCAGTGTTTCTTAAACTTTTTTCCAATCAGCGCCCCATTGGAGGACAAAATTTTTTTGTCAAGGCCCATCTCCCTGTCAAATTAAATTTCTAATGTTATACTGAATTCCGTCTATATATCTGAGATGAGGTATTGCTCGGATTGATGTCCTCATCTTTCAAGGAAACACGTCATCGTGGATAAAAGATTTGCTTGGATCCAGTGACTTGACACAAAAAGGTTGTGAATTCAATACCTGTTTACTGTAGTGGTAAAAAAACAAAAACAAAAAAAAAACTTGGAGAGTTGAGTTAAAGGGAGATAACAACAGTTCGAACACTGTAAATAGTGTAAATATACTGAGTTCATCTTCCAGAGCAAGATAACACTTAGGTATTGGCGCAAAAATAATTTTAATATTGTTTCCATTTATATTATAAAGGCGAATGATTAAAATGCAAAAAAACAAAAAACAAACAAAAAAAACAAACTTTTATTTGATAGCTTATCTCAACGTTTTCAATGCAATAGTTGACTTTGGTCCTTACTGGCTAACGCTGTTACTCTAGGTTCCATGCAGCTTAGAAGTAATCGTAGATCCCGTTTTGTAAATTGTGGGAGGTTTCTTCCTTTAGTAAGAAGCCGTGTAACTACGTTGAAACCGCGTTCATCTATATAGGAAGTTAGAAAATCAATGAAGAAAAGTTTGATAGTTTCCCACAGATTTAGATACCTTTCAGAAATTTCCTTTTGTTGCCAAAATTCTTGGTATGATTTTTTTGAAGCGGGGCTTTGACTGAAGGACATTTAAAAAAGTAATTAACTGCTCACGCATCGCAGAATCAGCTTCATTTGTATAATCGTGAATCGATTTATCAGCCAGTCTGGTATTTCCATCTAAGTGGGGTTCTGATATCTACAGCTCATGTCCTCGTGGAAAGAGTTCAAATCAATTACGAGGTCATCATCTAAAATAGACATATAGGTATCATGATATTTTTCTAGTTGAGCAAGATTTGGAAACTATTTTGGAAAATTTGAAAAAAAAAGAAGATAAATTCCCACCGTCCCCTGATTATGTTCAGCGTCACCTAAATGAAATAAAAACTTCCAGTATAACAAAACCCACAACGGTGCGCTAGCGCCCACATTGGGAGACAGTTTGTATTCTTTGGACCAGATGTGGAAACGTTGGGCGTCTTCTGCAACAGTTGTCACATAAATGCTTCTTAACGTTAAATGAAGGATTTCCCTTTGGGTGCGGCGTCTTTCATTATTTTTAGGTCTTCCCTACTTCGAAAAGGTTATGGTATGGCAATATCAGCTATTTCCTTAGAAGGAAAGATTCGGCATTCATTCACCAAGCGGACAGTGCTACTGTCGGTTGACGTTTATAAAATATTTCTATTAAAACAATTTTAGGTTTCTCAAGTAGACTCAACGCTCTTTCCAGGATTAAAGGAGGTTTCCTTCCTAACCTCTTGTTCGAAGTAGTGTGGGCCGTAGACATTTTGATTATGTCATTTTTTCTTCGATTTACATGATTGTGCTTCGTCCCATCCTCACTGCTGAGGGTTCGGGCCACGAACACTTGTTACGGTTTTCAGTTCACAATTGTCCTCCTCCTAGACTGGTTTGCAACCACGACTGGAGAGCCCAGTTTGCCTTGCAATTTAACCCATGGTTGGTGGGAGCGGTAGAAGAGATGGAGTTATAATTTCCCAAGGGTATTTGCGCGTAAAGTTTTCATTCGGCTTCCCTGCATAGCATTATCCATAATAATCCTCTTCCGACCTTTGCTTGGAAGCGGGCTGCCGAGTCGCAGCTCATACACACTAATCACATGAATGAAGCCGTTGGCTACGGTTGCTATCAAAGTGGCTACGTAGTCTCATCTACTCCGGTTTTGAAATCAGAGTAATCTTTCCCCTAGATAGACTGTCAACCAAGGTTATCCATGTGCTATCCATTTTGTTTTTGCTGTTGCTTAAAGTCCTCACGGCGCGAGGTTTTAGGCTCTATGATCTCAACTAAGATGGAAAACGTAAATAAATATGGCGCATATCCTATGTTATAAAGCTAAAACATAAATTGATCAGCATTATGAAAGTTATTATTTATAATAACTTGACAACAGTGTCCAGTAATCTGGTATAACGGAAAACGTTTTTTTTTAAAAACATCCTCTTACACCCTCGGGAATTTTTGTATAAAACGTCTGTTTCTTTTTTCTGACATTGGATAAAAAAGCAAACATGATATTAATTTACATTATGGGTTCGTTATTTTACATGAGTAGATTTTCTTATGTTCAGTGCTTTTAAGTTTTAGCGCGTTATCGATCTCAATTTTTTCAATAAGTTAATATTGAAAAGTCTTGTTTTTCAGTCACTACCTCTATCGACTTCCCAACAAAGCACTGATGCCTACTTTCGGCCTGAGTTGCTTTCTAACGTAAATTTTCTGCATTTATTCTTCATTGCTCTGTTAAATGGTCTGATTGTCATGACTGGAGTCAAAGTTCAGATGGTAAATCCTATTGAAATTTATATTGGAGACGGAAGACAGAAAGAAGAAAATAAGGGAAGAGAAAATATTTAGAGACAACACGATGGAGTGTCTATGTTTGAGATAAAGTGGGAAATAAAGGAGGATATAAAAGAAAGAGAAAAAAGACTAGATAGAATGAAAACCGAAAATGAAGGAGTAGAAATTAAAGAGAGAGCGGAAGGAGAGAGTGGAAAACAAAATCACAAAGATACAGACAGATTAAGATCGAGTAAATAAACTCAGGAGTAAAGAAAGGGGAGGCGATGAGAAAGAGTGAAAGAGAATAACCGGTAGAATCAGCGAAAAAGAATAGTAGGGTGTAGAAGTGAATAAGTAGGGGGGAGAGAGAGAGAGAGAGAGAGAGAGAGAGAGAGAGAGAGAGAGAGAGAGAGAGAAAGTAGGTGAGAAACGGGGGAGAAATTAAATTGAAGAGTAAAGAAGGGAAAAGATATGGGAATAACACCGAAAGGGAGGTAGGAAGGAAGAAAATAAAAAAGATAGATAGATAGATTGAAGTGCCTTAAATATGTAAATTATTTATTGTTTCCGTGTCCTCGTTATCAAGTTAAAAAAAGAATAGTGGATTATTTTAAGGGCAATGGATTAATATGAAGGCGCCTAATCATATTCAGATAGCTAGGTAGGCAGATTTAAATAGATAGATAGCATGAAAACTTTGCATTGCTATTATTCTGTATCTTTATACCACGCTTTCAGTTTAAAGAAAAAAGAAAATAAGAAAGAAAGAACGAATAAAGAAAGAGAACGAGAGAGAGAGAGAGAGAGAGAGAGATAGAGATAGAGAGAGAATGACAGAGAGAGAGAGGTAAGAGGTAACAAAAAGAGAGGGAGAGGAGGAGAGATTTAAGTGTGAAACATTTTAGTTGTTTCTACTCTCTAGCCTAATAGATTCTGAAAGAAAAAAGTAAAAAAGAAAGTAGAAATAAAATAGACTGCGAGAAACAGAGGATGAAAGAATGAACGAAAGAAGGAAGCGAGAGAAAAGAATGAGAGACAAAGAGAGAGAGAGAGAGAGAGTAAGAGAGAGAGAGAGTAAGAGAGAGAGAGAGAAAGATTTAAATTTGAAACACATGCATTGTTTCTAATCTGTAACTTTTTGCCCTTTGTCAATTTAAAGAAAGAAAGAAAATAACAAAGGAAGACAGAAAGAAAAGCGTGACTCGAAAATGGACAAACACATGTCATACTGCCGCTTTTCAGCTTGTGATTACCAATAATCTTTGACCGTTCAGCAATTAACTAAAGAACATGATAGTAAATTTAGAAGTGCTTATTATGCAAAAGAGAAAGAAGAACATTAAACCATTTCGAAAAAGAGGCTGGGATTAGATTTTTACTGCCTTTAAATTAATGTCTCATGTGTTTCTTAAGTCCAATTTATTCAGTCGCAAATTAGAGAATAATGCTGTAATTTTCGATCGATTCTTTATACCATGACTTTATTAGTTTTCCGACACGAATTATATTTCTTGTTTCATTTTACAATACACTGATTGCTGTCACAGATAACTTACATTAAGGCGAATTTCATTTTGGATTACATTGGATGGGATTTGATTAACTAAACACTCATTGTTAGTTTTTTCATAATAGAACACATTTAATATGCACTAATATATTAAGCAATAAAAAAGGTGATGGATGACGTGATTAAAGGTATGTATCTTTCGTAGTATGACATGGTTAAAAGCATACATGTGACCATGTAGATACACATCACGAAGCTTATAACCAAGTTAGTACGTAACGATATCCTTTAGCCAAATAAGTATACGGGGAATATATAAAGAAGTGATCAGTAAGCATTGACGGAAACATTCATAGTTAAAGTGCATTCTCAGATGTGATTTTGTTCTCGACTTTTGAGTGTAGAGTTCTCTGGGGTACGGCGAGAACTGATTGAAAGAAAAACCCTGTTTCTTTTTCGACGTCTGTTTCTTCCCTGAGTTACAGAAAAAGGAATCGTTTTGTATTTTTATACGTGTAACCAAAGTGTTGAAGATCACTAGTAACTAGTACAACCACCATATTTCAAGATAACCATCATTGGCGCAGTTCACTGATTAAAATATAATTTTGGCATCCACGAGTAGTGTGTTCAGTTTACACAATATCCTTGTGCATCTTTATACCAAAATTAATCTCATCTAATAAAAAATAACAAGTTTATACATTTGAAATTTTTTAAAAATTGCTAATTTCTTTATATATATATATATATATATATATATATATATATATATATATATATATATATATGTATGTACACACACACACACATATATATATATATGTATATGTATGTGTGTATGCATGTATAAAGGTAAAAGTCAATAAACTGTATTATTAGCCAACGCGTTTTGTACAATATGGACTTTTTCAAGGCAAAAGCGAAATGAATTTATTAAAAACAAACTAACTATTGACAACAAAACAAAATGTCCCTAGCCGCTAGAAGAATTTAGTAAAGGTTAATGTTTTTCATTTTGTCAACTGAAAATTTAAGTGAAGTACTGTCACGTGAGAAAATATTGTTTTTACTGTTGTGTTGACGGATTCAACCATTTTCTTTTGATTTCTTGTTTGAAAGGTTGAATCCGTCAAGACAATAATAAAAACAATAATAATAAAGTTTTCCTATTTTCTTTTACCTTTCTACATATTGTTTTTTTCTACAGGTCAATTCTGAGAATTTTTTCATATATATATATATATATATATATATATATATATATATATATATATATATAACAGGGATGGTCAAAACGCGGCCCGCGAGCCAGAAGTGGCTCTTTGACCTTTAATTTCTTATTGGTGGAAATATGCTGCCTGAGATCCTTTTTTCCCTTATATTAATATAAAAGGTAAACAAGAAAAACATTCAAGTTTTATAATTACTTACTGTGTATGAATAGAGACCTCATGGGATTAAAAAGTAAGTTTATTTTTTATAATTAGAAAAATATTTAAGAATTTAATCCATAATGTTAATGCTATTTCTGAGTGAAGCATTGTTTTTAGTGCTGAGGAAAGGAATGATGTGAGGCAGAGTGTTTAAAGAAATTTCCGGTCAGCAAGGTTTACAGAGGCATGCCAGAAGACATTAAGGGATGAAGAGGATCTCATTCACGTCATATACGTATATCATTTCATGTTACTGAAATGCAAACGCGTTCATCTTTCTTATAAAGTTCCCGTAACTTATTACCGTATTAAATAAGCTCAATATAGTTAAAACAATCATCAGTCAAGATTTTGAAAACATTTGGTATATATATATATATATATATATATATATATATATATATACTTTGTGATTACTGAAACCAATACAAATTAACAGTTTAACAACCTGCATATATGAATAAATGTTATTGCAAACAAGCATTTTTTAATATTTATATAAAAATTTTGTAACAAAATGTCTCTGAAATAATTTTTTTTTCGTTTAAACTGCGTGTATTATGTCTAGCGGCTTCCGTACTCGAGAAAACAATAAAGAAAATGCGTTTTCCAGCAAGGTTCGAAACTACGTCTCACTTTGTAGGAGAAACCATAGTCTGATCCGGCGTACTCTAAACTGTTCTGCCACAGAGAACGTAGCAGCTCAGAAAGGAATGCATATTTCTTCATTCAGATTTACATTGCTTTCAAGAGAGAACTGGAATCAGTTCCAAAATAAGCATTCAACATTCCGGTATTTCTTTACCCGAGACTGAACGTATTTAAAAATGTGAAATACTTAAGCAGACGCTGGGCGATCTAATATATTCTTAAACGATTTCTGCTTTACTGATATATTTGAATATAAAATGTTTGATTCCACGAAAAGCAAAATATATTTTATTGGTTAATTTACACACACTCAAACTCATACACACACACACACATACATACTCACACAGACACACACACACACACACACACACACACACACACAGACACCCACATATATATATTGGCAGCATGTTTTCATTAAGACATGTTACTTAAATAATTTTAACAAGTTTTGTCTACGTATTTTTAATAGGATTTTAATAGGATAATTACGGCCAAGTTTCTTACTATCCTTATTAGAAGAAGAAAGAAAATTACCATGTTGATGCATATTCCTTTCATTCGGAGTAATTTCGACATTAGCACAATGTAAGACCCTGAGGATGACGAAACAAGTTTCAATTATTTCATGAAACATGTCTTCACACACACACACACACACACACACACACACACACACACACACACACACACACACACACACACACACACATATATATATATATATATATATATATACAATAATTTGGACCGATTTTAAATGTGAATTAAGTTTAAGACACGTTGTTTGATTGTTAATGGTTGAAACTGCCAAAGACTTGTTAAATATGAAAGAAAAAGAAACAAAAATCATTAGATACTTAAATTTAATTCAAATTTAAAATCAGTCCAAGTTATTGGTACATCATATATATATATATATATATATATATATATATATATATATATATATATATAATATGTATATATATATATATATATATATATATATATATATATATATATATATATATATGTATATATATATATGAGGTCCTGGAAAATTCGCTGTCTGACCCATTAACCAAAATCTGAACAAGTGACCAATCACTTTCCTTAGTCGAACCGATGTCTTTTCAGAAACCCTCATATATATATATATATATATATATATATATATATATATATATATATATATATATATATATATATGTATATATATATATTATTTTTAAATCTGTGAAATGAGGTAGTTTTTTAATTATCATTTTTCGTCCGTGTCAATTTCTTTTATCCACAAATATATTGTCATAGAATTGTCATGAATTGTTTGAAATATGAATTATCATTTGTCGCCAAATCTGTCAGGCGCTGTTACATCAAGATTGCATCCTGGGAATAAGCGATAAGTGTTCAAATCTTATGCTTTACGTTTTTTTTATTTACTTAATGGTAATTTGTAGTTTGTAAAATCTACTTGATCGGTAAAATGTAACAAAATAAGAGGAAAGAAAAGAACACAATCATAATGTCAATTTTTCTACCATGGAATTCGGATAAATTAAAACTATTATAAACTCATTTGGTTATAAATATTTTTTGCAGTTCATGGGTTAATGTTTTCCGTTGTACAAAGTTAAAATGAGGCGGAAAATCCATTACTTATATCGAATAGAAAATTGTTACCAGGGATTTCATTCAATCAGTGATTAATAAAAAGAATGTTAATACAAATGATGCGCGCTCCAATGGTTCAAAACAAATAGATTGAGAAATATATTGATTTTTCAGATTATTTTACAAAAATAACATTGAAGGCACAAAAATGGAGACTGATTCTTGCATTAGTTCAAAATTTTCATAGCGTAAGAAAGATAACCATCATAAAATGAATGATCAAATATATATCTGCCTTTCACATTTGCTTCTATCTATCTATCTATCTATCGCATTTGCTCATATCTATCTATCCTTCTCCTTTACTTCTATCTATCTTTTTATTTTTTTTAGGCGAGTGTAGTAAACAATCATATTTGGGCCGCAATCAAGAATAGTTCTACATCGTGTTTGTTGTACATCGTTTTACACACACAAATACACACACATAAACACATGTGCACGCACACACACAAACACACACACGAACCCACTTGTATGTATGTGTGTATATATATATGCGTGTGTGAATATAAACGAATTAAAGACACAACAATAAGTGTGACTGTTAGGTTCACGCGAGGTGATCATCAGGCGTTTTCAGGTTGAATAACCAATAAAAACTTAATTAGAGTACAGATAGCATAATTCACATGCATAAAACTAGACAGTAATTCAAACATTTTGTCCAATGCACTGTGCTGCTTGGGAAATTGTTAATTTCCAGACAAGTTACATAGTTCTTACATCCTGTTTTACATGCATTTTCTTTCTTTGAAATTCTTCATTCCACTTCAGGTATTCCCTTTTCTTTAGCTTTGATTTCTTACAAATGCATGGAAAGAGTCTTAATATAAGAATACTATTTTCACGTAAAAGACGTTTTGAGTTTATCATAGTAATGTTGCCGAAGACAATTCTTCCAAGGAGGAAACAGATTTTAGATGAAGTTTTTTTTTATGCTAAAAATTCCATTTGGGTAATAATAATTTTTAGGCATAAATCCAATATGTTCCAATGGACAGTGTTCGTACTTAGGTAAAATGCCAAGAATTCAAATAATATTTCTTTGAAGATAACTGAGGAGTATCTTTGTTTGATTACCCAGCTGAAATCGAATTTCTTACTGTCGGATGCAAATATAACTCTTTCCGTGGATTCCGCTTTTATAGACAAACTGCAACTGTCCTAAAGAAATGCGCTCCTGCACTGGCTCCTGTTCTCTCTAAATTCGGCAACTTGCTGCTACTTGCTTTTCTGCTTGTTATAAATGCTTTTCTGTAGTTCCTGTTTTTAAGAATCGAGAAATTGTCTGATCTTTCGAGCTATCGATCTGTTCATCTTGTGCATTTTATTGGCAAAGTACTAGAATCAATTCGGAATTGGTTAAAAATCTCACTTCGCATGGTCTTCATTCAAACAAAAAATATGGCTTTCGCTTCTCTAGATCAACCGCCGTTGTATTAACGGTCGTTACTTTAAAAGTCTGTCAAGCTTTATATAAGAACACGAAAGACCTTGTTGTTTTAGATATCTTGAAGGCATTTAACAGGGCTTATCATAGTGGTTTTCTTTACAAGCTGAAGGGCTATGGTGTCTCAGACCGAATATTTGATCCAATGTCATAACAAATCGCGTAATGAAAGTCGTTTCTTTCACGTTAATGCTATTGTACTTCAAGGACTCAATCCCTGAACCTACTTTTTTATGTTCATCAATAAAATGCCAATCCCATCAGTTCCCAAGTCAATAACTATGCTGATTTCTTATCTATTTAATTATGTCTAAATAATGAATCCGATAGGTTCAATAAAGTAAAACTGGCAGCTGATCATGGAAATGGCCTTCAATCTGTTGTTAACTGGGGCAAGGAATAGCTTGTACATTTTAACGCCTCCAAAAAGAAACTGCTGTTTTTTTTTTAATAATCTTAGAGATCTATTTTGTCTTCCATCCTAATGGCTGATATCAACCTCAAGGAGATATTTCTATATATGCGCGTCCTGGGTAAGACAGTAAACTACATCCGCGTCCTGGGTAAGACGATAAACTACGTCCAACAGCAAGGCCTCTGATCAGGAGGTTTTGAGGAACGTGGAACCACCTCTCAATTGCTGGTGTTCCCAGGTCCACTCTGACCTGGGGTGGTAGCACCTGTTAGGGTTCCAGCTATGGGCAAATAGTTAACCTCCTAGCTGAGGTCAAAACACTATGAAAGTGTAAAAATAGGTTTTAATACCAGAAATACTTTCAATTATTACCAGCAATAATTTTTTAAAAAAAATTATTACCAGTAATACATTATTACCAGCAATGCATTTTTGAAAAAGAAATATTACCAGCTATATATTTTTTGGAAAATATTACAGAAATAGTTTTTTTGAAGGAAAAAATATTACCAGAAATAGATTGTGAAGGAAAAATATTACCTGAAATAGATTTTCGAAGGAAAAAATATTACCAGCAATAAAAATTTTGTCGGTATTACATAACGGGAGGTATCTCAACCGAATGATTGAATACATACTACTAGACTGGCTACCATGTCTCATCATTTTGCCGTTGAAATAGGTAGATGTAACCGGAAATTCTATTTTACGAGTTTCTTCTGTTACACTCCTTGTCAGCTGAAATCTCTTCCGGCTTCTTACTTTCCTGACAAATACGATCGTCAAAATCTAAAAGCAAAATCAATCATCATCTTCTCATTTTATTTCATTCTCGGTAACTCCTTCAGTCTTAGTGGCATTATTGCCTTGTTTGGGGTGTAATGACTAATAATAAGAGAATTTTGACAAATCATATCTCTCATTTTATCACTTTGTTTTTAAGTTGTACGAACTTCTCAAGCATCTGTATGTGTGCGTCTATTTATGTGTGTGGTATACATCTGGATAGTGTAGATTAGTGTACACACACACACAGACACACACACAAACACACACACACATATATATATATATATAAATATATACATATATATATATATATATGTATAGCAACTCTTTAAAGTGATCTGCAATGAAATATGGAAAATATCATGCTAAATTTAAGTAATATTTTTTGCAACTTCGGCGAATGTTTACGGATAAGACATCATAATCCTGTCACATGTGGGTAGCCTCCAGGAATTCAGATTTTGCGTAATCAGCTTGTTTTATTTTTATTATTGGAAGGTAGTTGTAAATAGAAAAATTACAAATAAATAATTTGAGAAGTTTTGCTTTTTTTTCTGACAGTGAATGACGAATTTCAAGAAAAATCAAAAACACCAGCGTAAATAACGTGAAATGATACGTTATTGATTTAAGAAAATAAAAATTCCTTTAAAATTTCATTTAAAATTTAAAATATTTTTAAATTTGATTTTTTGTAATAATGTAGAATGTTTACATGAAATGCGTTTCTTTTTAATTATCTTGAAAACGAAACTACGTTCCTTCCTTTAAATTGTTGTTCCGTTATAATCAAAGATTTTAAGGAAGAGAAATCTCTAAAGTGCCATTCTTTTTTCTGACAGGATTGTGCGTTTTCCATTTACGATTCTGTTCGGAGAAAGAACCAATAAAAATTATAACTTTCATCTAATTCCTTCATATAAGAAAGGATAATTAAAAAATTGTATGAAAAAGACAGAAAAAGACAAGAAAAAGAAATAGTTGTACATAGTACTAAAAGTTTTATTACTATTATCATCATTATATTTCGATTTATGCTATGGTTAAACTACCTACCAAGTCTGTGGAAAGACCTAAAGAAGGTAGCGGTGTGTTGTTATGGTTAAATTTCATGATTTCCTTTTTCAAACTCCCAAAGCATCACTAGCGTTACATGGACAAAGTTCTTCTTAGTGTGTGGGCTGACTTATCAAGACAATTTTTTGTATTTTTCTTAAGCGGACCGACTATGGTGATTTCCTAAGCGTAGCTTACATCTGACACAAAGTTGAAAGTATGGGGTACACAGTGAGGATCGAATTCACTATTCAGTCGTAACTGTTTTAGCGAGACAAGCTTTCTAACCATTACACCACTCCGACGTGTCCAAATAGTGATTTTCGAAGCATATCTTAGATGCTGCACAAGGCCGGAAGTAGGAGGCACCCAATAAAGGATCAAACTCACAACTGATTCGTAAGTGTTCTAACGAGACAAGCTTGCTAAACATTACACCGCCTCGACGTGACCCAAGCGCACCTACTATGACGGGTACTATTCTTGTTTTCAATTTCCACATTTTTTCCATTTCGATTTCCAGGTCTTCGATAGTTTTTCAAATTCCTTTGTTGATATACTACGATCGATTGGGCAAGTCATATCAATTAGTAGGCACGTTTTTTCTTTTCGGTTTTTGACAATTATATCCGGCCTACTATTTGTTTCAATTTTCCTGTATGTAAAGATGGTGTGTAAATTCCATAGAATTGTAATATATCCTATTTATGTAACCATTGCTAAGTGATGTTCATACCTGTGTTAACATTTTTTTCCAAAGTGTTTGCGCATTCTCAAGTGTAAGTTTTGACCCACTGTATCGACATACTTTGTTTGACGAAATAGATGACTAGGGGTGATACCTTGTATATTTTTAAAAAACTTCAAGACTCAGGAATGGGGTACTGTATCAAATGATTTAAGATAATCTGTCCAGGTCGTACTGAGATTTTTGTTTGTATCGAAGCAATTCTATAAGATCCTCCTATTAATAAATAATTGGCCTTTACATCCGTAAGAGTCACGTTTTCACCCTTTTTTTTCAAGGGGTAGTATGTCATTTGTGTCACCATTCTTGGGTAGAAAGAAGGTAATTCCTTTGGTTATCCATGCCGGAATTTTAGTAGGATCATTGACTATTTCTTAAAGTTTTTTTGGCTAGTTTTTGTGTATTGAATTTAGATAATAGAGCCAAAATTTAGGAATTTTATGTGATTCCCGCCTATGATTTTTATGGTTTATTTTTTATCCCTTCTACCGCTTGCGTAATCCAAACTGCTTCTTTGTTATGTTCTTTAGGGCAGGGCTGTTATTACTATTGTTTTATTTCCTTCGGTTTCAGGTGCATACTCATTTCTTTCCGGGTCTCGAACAGAGAACTAAGGTCAGAAATGGTATCATGACATGGGAATACCAGGGATTCATTCAATGAGTATATTAGAATTTTTTCCAATCAATCCCAGAGTTCCAACTGCAACTAGAATTGCAAATGTCCTCATGCGCCACATTTTTGAGATTTCGATTTTAAGGTCCTTGTATTTTGATAGTTTTTGAAGATCTACAAAGATACATTGCAGTTTTCCTGGTATTACCATACCCATTTTGCCTTTGCGGCCTCTCAGCACGATATCAGTGCGTTTAGATTTGATTATTATTATTATTATTATTATTATTATTATTATTATTATTATTATTATTATTATTATTATTTCTTTTGATTTCTGGTGAGTACACACTCCTTTCCAGGTCTCAACCAGAAACCTCAGGTTAGAAATGGCATCATGACATTTTACACTGAGCATCAAAAAAGACTAAGATCCCACATATTTGATATAGATAAAGCTCTTCGTAATGTGTGAGCTGTAGATGTGAGTACAACTTTTTAAATTTCAATAATTCCATCGGAATATTTTCCTATTAAACCGAGTACTCCAACTACAATTGGAATTGTTGATGCCCTCGCGTAACATATTTTTGAGATTTAGATTTATTATTATTATTATTATTATTATTATTATTATTTATGCATTCGCTTGACGGCACTTAAGATTGAGTCGCGGTAAGTCCCCTCAGATCTTTCTCGGTATTCTCGCTAAAACCAACATCACTCTCATATTTCCTCTTTATCTAACATCGATTACAGTCATTTTAGCACAGTTCCAGTTGATCCCACTATTATAAGCACGATTCTAAACATCATATGCCATAACATTCGCAGCTTACAAGAAAGAACCTGACATTAGTTTTCCTTTTAAATCCTACATGGCATTTGTTAAGAATTTCCTTCTTGATTCATGAATATTCAAAGGTATTTGAGTATTCAGTTGTGAGAGGCTCTGACATATGTCTTTGTGTAGATAATCATATGGTGATAAAGATGTTTTCTTCTTGATCTTATATCCTTTAATATAATTTGAATAATACTTAACAGGTCTTTTGCATATTTACTTTATAAATCGAATCATTTCTGTTCTAATAAAATCTCTAGTCGGCTTTTCATAGATTCGTGTGTCAGAATTCCAAGAATGCAACTAAACGAAAAAATCAGTTTAGGTTTCAATAAATTGACACAAAGACGATAGAAAATATTACAAGAAATGTCTGACCCTAATTATAGTAAATTCACTTAAAAATTAACATATTTTTGCTTTAAAAAGAATTGATCATCTGTTACTCTCATTAATGGCGCAAACGGTAAAAAACTATGCGTTTTTTATATTTGCTAAGTTTAATCATATGCAAAGTCATAATTCTGACAACTTGCTCAAGTAGATTTAATTGATTTAACGCAATTTATTGCATTAAATCAATTAAATCTATTAAGCGAACATTCTGGCTATTATTCGATGATGAAGCTAAAAATTGGCATTTTTTGTGCCTTTCTAGCAAACATCTCACAGGAAGCCATAACAAAAAATCATAACTTTTTGCCATATTCATGAATTGGAAAGCAAATAGTTACGCAAAACAATATCACAAAACTTAGTATTTAATACGCGACGCAAAATTGTAATTTAATTCTTGAAAACGTTTGTAAAATCTATGAAATGCTGCTGTTATATCTGGCTAGACAGCTTAGGATTGATAAACAGGAAGATTGCGTTTTTCTTGATTTTACTAGCAACGTAGTGAGAAGTTATAAAACACCAGCTCAGATAAAATCATTTACAGTCCAGTTGACCACGTGAGTGTTTTAAGCCAATCGACCAGGAAAACATTGTGTCACATTGCAATGTTTATTATATAGAAATGTGTACATAATCTAATATAAAAAATAATAAATACCTTCTACTAAATTCTGTTGAGTAAAATCACGGTAAAAATGTACAGTAGTACATCTATGTATTAAAAAAATAAACATCAATATATCAGTTATTATATTATTTACTAAGTTTAGCTGAACCTTATATAAAGCTAATTTAAAGATCAAACTGCTTATGTGTTAAACATTTCTCCAAAATGCTCGGAAATCGTCATAGTTTCCTATTTTCCTTTGGGAGTGTATACGTAATAACAACTCGAACGGTGAAGCTCCCTTGTACAAACAACAGGAGGCCGGACCTATGACTGATTCGCATATTACTGTATTTCATAACATATAAAGCTCTTTTTCTCAGTTTCAAAATGGTTACAAAATATACATGTGATAATTTTACGGTAGGTTTGGATACTTGAATGCCATAGACTTTCATTACTTTTCACTAAACTAAAATTTTAATCACAAAGGCTTTACTGAGAGTGAACGAAACTAAGAAAAGGGGAATAAAAAGATCTGGATTCAGGGATACAGAAGAGGATGATTGACGTTACATTTATTTTTGAAGATCCTTTTGACATAAAAAGCTAGAAAATGAAAAATGTTTCACGGGAGAGAACTGGGAGAAAAGAAATTATTAAAATAGAACATACACGTAGACTTAGAAATTTCAAAAGCCAGATGATGAGATCTCGCTGCCAATCTAGTAGTATGCCTAAATTCATGAAGTCTAGGCACAAAAGAAGAGAGAGATATTTATTTGTAAATATTTAAAAAATGTGACACAAGGTCACAAAATGATAATGGGGAAAATGGCGGTCTTCATCTGTCTTAACTTTAAACTCGGCTAGCCCCAAACACTGACCCAGACATACAAACAATATTCCTAACACCAAAACAACACTTTCTTACTTACCTTTCTTACTACATCCACCATAATACCTCTTGTCTCTATGAAAATCCCAACTATTCCCCATATATAATTGCCCCCCCCCATAATTCATTGTGGGAGGAGGGAAATAAAACGACAATTTAAAAATTAGGCCCAATGAGTATTTGCTATATGAAAACAAGACTATTTACAAGAAACCAAATAAGGAGAGCTCATTAGAACAATCGCTTTGAAAATATTTATAGAAAGGACACAGGGAAGCTACGTTACAGCAGTTGGAAAGTGATTGAGGCGAGATGCTAGGTCAGGGCCGATAACATTGCAGATTCTACTTTGATTTTGTGAAGAATCTCTATATACATATCAGAAGAATCCGACTAGATATAGTAATATTTAACACCATGAGAAAGTGATATTAAATGGAAACTCAGAATCTCATATCTCATTAATGACGACTTTTCTTTAGTTATGTGTGAAAATATGACCATATGTGGAAAATGGAGATCAGCATAATTCTTTAAATGAAAGTCCAAAGTTGGTTTTCATAAACACACGCACACAAAAGTACACGCAATAAAAACAAACTCTGAAGTATTAATTACTACGTTCATCTGTTTTTAACTTTTATGCAATACAAATAGTTTTAAATACTATCGTTGTGTTATTCCTGACAATGATTTCTTAAATTTATTCGATTTCTTTGTTTTTTCTGCAGGTGGCCGGAAAATGCAAAGAGATACTCCATCATTCGAGGACTTTTCAGAAGCTAATCATGCACAGAATCCAGTATGATCCTGAGCAAGACGTTTTATGATAAAGTAACCTGTACACAAAATCCGACATCAAACGAGCATCGAGAGTGAAAAGATCACAAAATGGCGTCAACAAGCGTTTTCCAGACGCTAAATTGTTGCCTTTATCATAAAAAAATGTATTAGCTGATCAAGTAGACTTTATACTCAAGTACAAACATCCATGTTCAAGTTCTTCTTTGAGATTACTTGATAATCACTTTGTATCACCTCCCGTGATTTGTGATAAAGTTTAAGTGTTTTCTATTGCTAAAACTTTCAGTTGCAAAAAGAGGAAATATTTGAAAAAAAGAAAGGAAACAAAATGCTTGGATGACGGCGAAATGAAACCAATAACCGATTTAAATGTTAAATTTTAAAATGTACGTTTATTTACAGACCAATCCCCTTTGATAAGTATGAAGTCACTGAATTACAGACAAACCCGGTACTGCAAAATAAAATTGAATTTTAAACGCTTTTTAACAATATTTTGTAAGCAATCACATCCATTCATCCGTGTTGGCTGTCAAAAATAGGACTATTTCTAACACATTAATATATAAGGCAGGACGACTATTGCATTGGCAATTTAAACGGTTCTACTTTTAGACTAAATCGTACATGTACATCACGAAAATACATTTATTTGATTAAAATTTTATACAAATGAAATTACTATTTACATATTGAAATATTAAGCAACAGAAGTAAAAATAAATACTAATTATTATGATATAGAGTAAAAACCCCAATAAAATGAATAAAATAAGTAAAAGATATACAGTTACTTGTAAATTGCGTGATGTACAATAAGCCTTAAATCTTTCAAAGACTACAAAAATCTTGCTTTCATTGTACATTGATATTTTAATATTTCAAATGTTTAGCTAATCCAGTGATATTTCTACTTACATTATTACAAATTGGGCAGGTTACATTATGAGAAATAAGTTGCGCGCAGTCAGTTGTATGACTACGTATATGACAGGTTCGGCCAGAGGAGATAGACAGACACGGCTATAAATATCGCATTCTTTTGTGTCCGATATTTGTACATATATAAATGTGTGTTTGTAGGATGTATAATACAGTAAAAAAGCGGCAAATTTATTATCACTGTTTTATCTTTCAGGAATAATTGTCCTTGAATACATTTCTTGAATATTCGTGACCTTGAATAATCATTCGACTGACGTGTAATTCCTTAACTCTGATTAGTTCTTTTGTGATTGTGTAATAGCTGCTCGTTTAGTGACTCGCCATTTAAAGGTTATTTGCAGTCAACTTCCGTCTTTCATTCTGCCCTTCTCGTATAGCTAAACAACTCACTGATTTTGAGCGTCAAGTTATCATACTTTTCAACGAAGAACAGCCGACGTGGGGATTAACAAAATGTGCAGAAATTCTTCCGGAATTTGTTAGTCACATCTGCCGTCACGAATTTTTAACGGTTGTCTTACGTCTTTCTGAATTTACCGCTTGTTTTACTGGGTAGCCTGTAGTATCTGAAACAAAGCTTATAGACGACGCGTTTTCGAACCCAAAATATGTTCGGAGAAACACGTCGTCTATAAGTTTTTACATGTTTCACCTACACATGCATACATATGAGTACAGATAGATATGGACATTTTGTGTGGGTGTGTTTGTATTTGTGACTTGCATATGGATCAATAAGCGCATAGTTATTTGAATTTTGATCTCAGAAATAAACTGTATAATATGATTAATTAAGCGTAGTGTCTAATCACGAGATTATAGAGTCAAACAACTGTTTATTGCGAAAATATTTTTTATTACCATTAAGCTATAAAAATAGAGACCTGTCTACGTATTATTCAATCGACGGTTAACCAAAGATATTGTGCCAATTATAGGGACATTTCAATTTTACACTTAAAACCTGCTTAATTATTGTTGAGCAAATGGTAAAATTAATGCTGTAATTGAACATTATACTGAACAGAATTTCGGATAACAATTGCTGGATTGTATCAGTTTTGTGGAGTAAATTAAGGACTTTGTTTATTCCCAAGCTTCGAGTGGATATATTGACTGTAGTCGGTCTGTAAAGCATTAAACTCAACAAATTCACTGTAAAATTTCTTCTTTTCTCAATGAACAAAATAAGGCAATCAAATTGATTTGCAGCAGTTTTCTGGAATATTTCTCGCAAGACCAGCTTCCATGAAAGCCAGTCAAGTTACATGAATCAATTACGTAAATTCTATTTGATTTTCCAATCTATTTTATATATTCAAGAAGTACACACACACACACACACACACACACACACACACACACACACACACACACACACACACACACACACACATACATATATATATATATATATTCAGTTTTCTACATACAACGTGTGAAAGCGCATGCGATACGTTGCCCTTGTCCTCTGCCAACCGCATGTGGGGGGGGGGGGCGATGGTAATTCACTTTCGGTGTCTAAAGCAGTACTGCCACCCCTGGCGCCACCAGAATCTTTTGCCACCGGACAGTGTATTGGTTTTTGAGATTAGGTATTTATATTGGCCTGTGCTATTTTCATTTGTATGGAATGTGTATACGCAGACATTTTGTATATGTGAACAGATTATAGGACAAAAGCTAATGTTTGAAATTGCACTAGAGCTGGTGTCTGCTATGGTACTGGGGTACGAGAAATGTCTGGATTATAGAGCTTCTGAATGGAACGCGGCCGACGAGATACAAAAGATTATCCTTTGGCTAACTTTGGGCTGAAGCATGAATCCAATAAGTTCCGACAATGTAGATGAAAGAGTACACAGATATCGGCGCGCGCATACAATGCCAATCTTATTTGATTAAAACAAGCGCAAAAGACAATAAAAAATACTGTTAAATGAAGCTGAACATTGAAATTTTTGTGATGAATGCCATATTCCTAAATGTTATTGCTCAGATGTTTATTTTTACGAAACCTTTAAATAAAAGAAATCAACACGATCTATCTGATTCTTCTGTTTATAAAGATAAATCTATTGAGATATTTATAACAGAAAAGCAACCACCATATAAATAAGATTCATGTTGAATTTATGCGTTATATTATATTTTTATAAACAATAAAAACATGATACAGCATAGTATATTTCTATTTAACATGTTAACAAAACAGAGAGAACGATGCGCTCACGAACATATAATTGTACTGTTTAAAATTTGCAGTAGTTAAGAGGGTTTAATATTGGAAGCGGAGAGTTTGCATATATATATATATATATATATATATATATATATATATATATATATATATATATATTGACTTAATATGATATTATATAATTATAATATATGCTATCTTTATAGGCTAAAAATACTAAATATGGAGGATAACGTGTATGTAAATATAACCAGTGGAGACACAGGGCTCAACACCGAGCTCAGCACCGAGTGGTGACAGGCAGTTTCATGCTTGAATTCAATTTTCAAGATATTATATACTCAATATAACACACACACACGTATATATATATATAATATATATATATATATATATATATATATATATATATATATATATATATATATATATATATATATCCGATGCGGTGGGAACGAAGGTAATATATAAAATATATAAAATATATAAATTCTAACGTTCGCAGCATTCATTCAAAAAAGAGCTCAATACATGTAGTAGAGCGATATATATATATATGATATAACCGTATATAGTTTTGTATGATTTTATATATCAACAAACAGTATTTGCAAAAATAGTATGACAAATTGGAAAAAGTTTACAATTTGTGATACTATTTTTCTAAATATACATGTTATATATATATATATAGATATATATTATATATTATAATTGAAATATATATATATATATTATAATTGAGTTTTTAATCTATAATCAACGCAACACCGAAATTCCCATGTATGCACGTTTATTTTTCAGAAACTTAATAATATTTAACTATTCATGCACGCACGAAGAACATGGCTCATTGAAAGATCTACAAGTTGTTGTTTTTTTATTTTTATTTTATTTTTATTAATTTCCATTTTTTCTGTTGGTGTTTACTGTTTTCTTTTAGATGCCAGAAATATTTATTAGATAGGGATGTCTGGCTGCGGTATTTAGTATTACTGAAGGTACTTTGGTGTTGGTTTCATATTAATTTAAATTCATTCTTTGTACATTCTACATAAATTCTAACATCATTAGGATTCTCAGTAGGTGACATATTGCATTGATTCTATATGACATTTGTCCTCTGAATAATAAATATCGTATAAAACACCAACAGTAAAATGGAAATTAATAAATAAACAAGAACTTGTAGATCATTAAATGACCCATGTCCTTTTTGCATACATGAAAAGTTAAATATTAATAAGTTTCTGAAAAATAAAAATTTATTAAATCAAAGAAATGAATTAGCGAATTTTTGTAGACATTTCCAACTTTTTTCCTTAATAACGTAATAACTAACTTTAAAAAAAATGAAACTAACATATTTATATTTGATCATAAATAAAATTAGTTTATGAATACATAATCATATTCTAATATATTAATTTTAACATTACCATATACGTACGTTTACTCAATTAGGAAATAAATTAAATATAATATCTTAAGTCGGTAGAAATAAAAAATATAAATATTAAATATGTGACTAAATAATATTTAAATGCTTCTTTTGAAAATTCATAAAAATAAAAAATAAAAATGCCAAATGTATTGCTACTGAAACCCAGACGATGTGTTCGAACATAGACACTACGACAAATTTCGACTTGACCGATTTGATAGATACAATATATTAGATACATGAGTTTTCTAAATAAGTTAAAACTTAACAGCCGTAAAATAAAAAATGATGGAATTTTCCTTAACCCCAACATCTCAAAAACGCAAATTTTTCTGGACTTATAGATTAAGTGAATCAATTTCTGAAAAGTTATTTTTAGCATCGCTTGATAATGGAACAGAACTTTGTATTTTAAATTTAATTTGTATGATTGAATTTAAAGTTTTTAAATTTCAGTTTTGAAACATGGGAATTTCGGTGATGCGATGATTTTATATTAAAATAAAACAATTATGATATTATGCTCTAATGTATCACGCACTATTTTTTTACAAATAAAAATAAATTCTATGAACTCTGAATTATAAATCTCATTGTTCTTTCCTATTAATATTATATATATATATATATATATATCAAAGAGAAAAGAGGCCGCAAATGTTTTTGATTATAATATTGATTTTTTTTATATATTATAGTTTATTTTCTTTATTATATAGATAATAATGTAAAAATGTATAAAAAGTTTATTCTCATGCATAATTATAGAAAATAAAGTATATGAAAAAATCCACATTATAATCATAAAAGTTTGCGGCCTCTTCTCACTTTAAATTATATACTTTTTTCTCGTTGGAAAACTATAATGCCTCATATATATATATATATATATATATATATATATATATATATATATATATATATATATATATATATATATATATATGATGTATCAAAAATGCTTTTACAAAATTTAGGACGGGCTCCTCGCACCAAAAGAAAGACTTCATTTTTTAATTATTAATTCTAATTTACGGTAGACGCTGAATGTGGATTCTTAATACCAAAATAAGGTAAATTGTCCAAAGAAACATATTTCCAAAAGGCAATCATAGTACCTCAACATAACAACTCAGAAAAAATGTTCAAAATGTCCTTCGCTTGCTTCTACACATGCATTCACCCGACTGGCAGACCTTTTCAAATACTCCTACACGGTGTCGAATGGTTTTGCAGTTACCCATGACACGTTGATAACGCGTCTTTGCAATATTAATGTTTGCTGCATAAAACAATTGCATTGAGGTTCTCCCCTACCTATTCATGGAACCGGTCCTCCCTTATGTATCCATCTTTCATAGTAGAGGTCAGCCAGTGCATCGCGAACTATATGACTAAAATGTGCTGGAGCCCCATCATGGATGAACCACACGCGTCTTCGAATTAGCAGGGTACATCCTCTAGCAGGTCTGAAAGTGTGTTCGAAATAAAGTTTCTGTAGACAACTTCTGTTAGACGTGCTGGGAGAACATATGAACCTACCGGACAGTCACCTACAATTCCAGCCCACACGTTAATCGTAAACTGATGCTAGTATCTAGTTCGTATTGTACCAAGGGGATTCCGATCCGCTCGCAAATGTTGGTTGTATAAATTTGTTATTACATCTCTTCCAAATGTTGCCTCATCCGTAAACAAGACTTAAGAGAGAAACAACGGATTGGCAATTTATGCAAATAAGCCATCGGCAAAAGTTCTCAAGTGGTGAGTAACCAGATGGCGAAAGAGAATGTACGCGTTGCAAATGATACGGACACAGGAGCTTCTCTTTGCGCTACTGTGAGATGTACGACATACTAGGGACAAATGACGTCTACTGATACCTGGATCGTTTCCGACAGCCTGTAGAATGTTTTCTTCGTGGTTATGCCTATGAGTGGATCTCGGTCTTCCCCCATCCATAGTTTATGGTGCCATGGATCCTGTCTCAGCAATGGGACAATAAACAGCAGTAAATGTTGGATAACTCAGCTTCCATCAGCTTGGAAACGCAGTCTGATACAACTGCACCGCATCACATCCATTAACATTCGCGCGGCCTTATGTAAAAATCATATCTGCCTGCTGACGATATGATACCCTGCCATTGTTAAACGGAACATTTCTCAGTTAACTCACGGTAAACGTTGAAGACAGACTAGACACAAATGTGCACGAATGAAAAATGTAACCTCATCTAGGCTATCTACCATAAACTTCTTGTTCATATGGACTTTTGTCCTAGCTTTGGTGTGAAGAACCCGTCCCAAATTTTGTAAAAGTATTTTTGATACAACCTGTATATGTATGCAAAAAACGACTATCATGTGCAGTTGCAGATAGATACATATATATATATATATATATATATATATATATATATATATATATATATATATATATATATATATATATATATATATATATATAGAGAGAGAGAGAGAGAGAGAGAGATAGATATAGATATAAATATATATAAAATAAATAAAAATAAAATAATAACGAATTTATTTTGCCAAAAATACGTTTGACCAAGGACAAAACACATATATATACGTATATAAAACTTTGTAGTTTCATGGTTTGCAAATTTTTCAAGCACAGGAATTCGGTAATATGGGGGAGTTGTTCCCCACAAAGTGAACTCCTATCGTATTCTTGTTTTTGACCTAGTTAAGCCTGGGAAATAATTATATTTAACCTTTAGATATGGCATAAATTAATTCGTACCAAACTTTTATCTGAAAACAATTCCTTCAGGGCATTCGTATTTTTTTTACTTTCATTGATATAACACGCACACGCGCACACCCACACGTGTGTGAGTGCGTGTGTGTATGTATGTATGTATGTATGTATGTGCATGTATGCATGTATGTGTCTAAGACTACTTTTGAAGAAAGAGAGAGCAAATTATCTTGTGTCATCGAGTTCGCTCCTTTATGAATTAATGGCTTTCTTTTTACCCGGTTCTTTTGAATTTTTCTCCATCAGGTTGTGCAGAAAATGCATTTGCGCCAATTTGTTGTTCCCTGGAGTAGACATTTGTGGCAAGCTTATTTCTTACTAGTCCAATTTATTCTCGTTTTCAAGGGATGGTAAGATGCTAGACTTCAAAGCAAGCTTTGTAACCTGCATTTTCTCAGAGAATTGCTTAACTAATACTACCGGGAGAAAGATTTCTTCAGAATAATCTCTTGATGAATATATCTCGTTGGTCTCCGCGCTTTAAGCTACTTCAGTAGGAGGGACATTTTTATAATATCAAATGGTGCCAAATATTTGTATGGAGTATTCTTTACCATTACACAACACTTTATCACACAACAGTGAAATGATTTATTTTATCTCGTTGAATGTGTAAGGTAGGGTAGCAGTTATCAATGCTGAAGTAGAACGAGTGAAACAAGTTCAAATTCGAGGTAGTCTGCTGCGTCCACTTTCACGCAAATGCCCTCAGGAAAGCTATGAATCCATCTCCTATCCTCCCAACTATGGGTTAAATAGCTTTGGGTTTTTATTCTCGTACGAGAAGGAATACTCTAGATTTCAAACTATGGAGGAGGTTACGGTGAAACGACTACATTATATTTCCCAAATATGCATGTCCATCCGCTACATAAAGTAAAGGAATTGATGGAGATCCCTAATCACGTACGTCCTGAAGTAAATATACTAGAATAGAAATGGGCGTAAGAGAACGACGTTTCTTTTCACTGAACTTACCTTTACAGAGAGGCGATTCTGAGAGAATTAGAAGTTCTAGCAAGATTCATTATTGACGGCCAGAGTCTTAACAACATAGATATGCAAATGACACAGTACTAATAGAAGACACGGAAAGGAAAGTACAAGAACTCCTACAGAAGGTAGTGAAAGAAAACGAGAAGAAATGATTAAACCCACCTTTGTAAGAAGACATAATACATGATTGTTAGGAAAACGAATAGCTCAACCTGCAAATTACAAATTGCAGATGCCAAAAACCAAACAATTAAAACAATTTAAATATCTGGGAAGTGTTTTAACAGAGGATGAACAGTGTGACACTGAAATCTGAAGGTGCCATTGGCATAGCAAAAGGTGCCTGTCAAAAGATAAGCAAAGTATTACGAAAGAGAAAGAATTCGTTGTAAACAAAGATAGGAATATTGAACTGTTACGAAATATCAGTACTCTTATATGGTGTAGTGAATGCTGACTAGTTTCCTCACAGATGAAGACGAGACTTGAAGCAACAGAAATCTTGTTCTACGGAGGGATGCTGAGAATACCAGAGACCAAATTTTAGTGAAAATAGAACCAAAAAGGATACTTATACTTAATATCAGAAAGAGACAGTTGAAATTTCTGTGGCTCATAATGATGGGAAAGGGCTTGGAAAATCTGATACTCACAGGACAGATTAAAAGGAAGAGGGACAGAAGAAAACAACGAATAACCCATCTATCGAACGGAAAAGTGTTTACGAGAGGTAACAGACAACATTTATTAGGAGGTACAAAAGACAGAAAGTTGTGGAGAGTTATTATCGCTAACGTCCAGAAGGGACACGTCATATAGAAGAAGTTAAATCTATATATAGTGACAATATATAGAAGTTGTTGAAAAGTTACTAAGAAGTAAAATGAAATCTAATGTTTTCTCATTTTAAGAAGTCAGTCTTATCTTCTCGTTTTAGTCTTAACACGAGTTTTTGATTGATTTTTGTGCTTGAAACAATAGCGACATGACAATCTTCTCTGATTTTAATTGAATAATTTGTTTTATTCCCAAGTGGTGCGAATGGAGTCACAAAAAGATTTCTTATTTTGATAAATCTGAATCGAAATCCAGAAAATATTTGCTGATTTAGAAGAGAAATTTAGTCAATAAGTCAATCTTACATGGTGCATCAGTAGGACACATGATTACAAAACTTCCAAAAGACTAATTTTAAACCAAAACAACTGGCCGTTTTCAGTAACGGTCTGTCGAATTCTTATAAAATTCATTATATCGTTCGAGTAACGTTTAACGATTTATTGGAAATAACATCTATTTTTGTTGCTTTCGTTGAATAATTACAATAACTCATCCTAGAATTTTAGACTAGAGTCTTTAGAGTATACACAAATAGAGAGAATACGTCCTTTTTGCCTATCTTTCTTCCCTCACTCTCAAACACAAATACATACAAATTCATGGCGAGACAGGTATTAGTTTAAGATAAATTTATTTCCAGGTTAAGGGTCAGATTTTTAAAACTTGTTATCATAGCGCTTGGGAAATGATAAGCGATTACACAAGCTCTATTAGACTCGTAGGTTTTAATTCGAAAGAAAAAATACTTATTTTTGTTAACATGGTCAATCTGTTTACGCATCTTTGATATATTATATATTACAATATTATATATATATATATATATATATATATATATATATATATATATATATGTGTGTGTGTGTGTATTTTAATCATTTCGCCCCAAGGCAATAAAGCCACTAAAACACATTTATTACTGAGTGTTAGAGAATATGAGGAAAAAACAAAGGAAAATACCATTAAGAAGAGAGAGTAATAAATGAACAATAATATATTGAAGACAGAGGGTAACAATTGCCATTCCATTTAAATTTTTGAAGATCAACGTTGACTGGGAAGATAGTTCCGGCTTAATATTATAATTAATAACATCTCATCAAAATTTAATCTTTAAGGACGAAAAGGCATCATCAGTTGAATTAAATAAGAATCTCACAAAATGAAACTAGAAAGCACGTACCCAAGCCTACATTATTATCACTGAGAACAGAATAAGTAACTTACGCATTATACTGTGCAATAATTATTTGAATTATTATAACAATTACTTGTTAATCTATCAACAACCTCCGTAATAACACTGTTGCTGTATTATTATATATCCATCAATAGGTATTCAATATTATTCTTAAAACATCACCGTAACTGTTCGAAGATGAGAAGGGATTACCATAAAATTTCTGTTTACTACAAGATTGAAACAAGTGGTCTTTAGCCTATGGCTCACCTCAACAAAATATCAATGATATTCATTTAGAAATTTTGGAGATATTATTAGGAAAATTAAATAAAAAAAACAGGAAAAATATATGAATACATGCTATACATTTTAGATGCTGGAAAATAGTTTCTTGTACCGTTTCAGTAAGTACCTCGTTCATTCTACCATGCTCTACCTTAACAAGTCAGATCAAACCAAAACTGGAGTGTGACTGCCACATCTCGGCTGGAATTGCCAAGTCATTATTTTTTAATCATAACAAAATTCAAAAGCTTTTATTCAATTTTATGGTTGATGAATTATTTCCTACCCTACAGCAAATTTCTCTACGTACGAAAAGCTGTTAATCCTTCGCTATTCTATCTTTATGTTCATGGAAAATGTTCAGATGGGCTGCATTCCTTAGTCCCACCAGTTCAGAGATTCACACCCAGGACTCGTCATATAACGTACACAAGATCAAATCATTTTCATTCCTTTCGTATTCCAAGGGTAAGGAGGCTCCTAGTACTGTTGTGGAACGGACTTACCTGATCACTGATTCTAACCTTTCAAGCCTATGGTTAGCTATTATCTGTTTTACATATAACATGCTCTCGTTACTTCCTCCATTTTCGCACCTACAATAACTTCATTCAGTAGCGCTCTACTTAGAGTGAGTCTTGGGCCTTGTATTATGTATACAACAGTATAGAAATAGAGCTAAAATACGTAAAAGATATTTACTTTAGTTTAGAGTGAAATTTATTTGATCTTATGAGAACGTGTCTGATACTAGTAAAACACTCTATTTGCAAATTTTAAAACTGACAAAATAGAAGTAAAATTAGCTTGAAAACAACTTCTTTCGTACACGCCGTCATGGTTTTTGAAAGTAAGGCGACAATGCTTCTAACATGCACGGGGTTACTGAAAGCAAAAGAAATCGAGAAAGGACAATAAAAAAAATGAGGATTACAAACGATAGGCGACCTTGAATAACGTTGCACTTAAATCTTTGAATATTGTACTTTATAAGAAAGTAAGAAGCGGGGGGGAGTTCCACAGGCGAGAAGTGTGACAGAAGTAACTATAAGAATTGAACTTACGGTTATATCCGGCATTTTCAACAGTAAAAAGATGAGACATGGATGCCAGTCTATTTCTCAGTTTAAATTCATTAAGTGCGGGTAACAAAATGAATTAGAAGAATTGCCTTGGAAATATTTATAGAAAGGGCATAGAGAAGCTACGTTACGGCGAAATGGATTGAAGCCGAGATGCCATGTCAGGACCGATAACATTGCAGATTCTTCTTTGGATTTTATCAAGGATCTCTAGATACATAGCCGAAGCACCAGAACAAATGTAGCAACAATATTCAATGCATGGACGAATGGTAGACATATAAAGGTGCCAGATGGGGCACATGGGAAGTTTTTAGACGAACTACATTCCTTAGTTCCACTAGTTCTTACCTTCGAGGTTAAGACCTGCGATTCCATCCTGATTCCCTTCGTATTTCTTTGGTGAGATGTAGGTTCCACTCGAGCAGCTTTTTCCCACGAACCGCTGTTCTGTGGAACCGGCTCCCGAGAGGATGCTTCCCCGATCACAACAATATTAACTTGTTCAATTCTACAGTCAATCGTTATCTTCCCCACATATCCGCATAAACCATGTCTCTAACTCTGTAACCCCCTACCTCGTGTGGCCCCGGACATTGTACGGTGGGGGATATTGTAAAAAAAACGAGAGATACATTCTGGAAGTCCAACTTTCAAATCAGCAGACTTAGCAATTGACTCGATAAAATACATAAGTTTCTTCCAAACCTGAGAGATTGTCGAGACGATACTTTTCTGTCTATTTGTAAAATATGAACTAATCAAACGGAAAAAAATTTTCAAAGAGTTTACATGATGGGCGCACGGACATAGGCAATCAAGAGGACGCGTAATTAGGGAATTGTCCTTATTAGTTTCTTTTTGTCAAAGTCCATAGAAATATAATTATTTTAATTGGTGATACATTTTGAATTGCTCTTGTCTTCGCTGTTTCTTCTTCACAATGTTTACGCCAATTTCTTCTCTCATTAGTATACATTAGTGAAACCTTTTAAAAAGTAATACAGAGAAAAGGAGAAATAAGAGAGAGAGGGTGATAGAGAGAGAAAGAGTGATAGAGAGAGAGAGAGTGAGAGAGGGAATAACAGAGTGTGTGTGTGCGTGTGTGTGAGAGGGAGTGAGAGAGAGAGAATAAGAGAGTGAGTATATGTGCCTGAGAGAGAGAGAGAGAGAGAGAAAGTGTGTGTGTGTGTGTGTGTGTGAGAGAGAGAGAGAGACAGAAATGATAGTGTCTGTCTCTTTGGTCACCAGGACAAATTATCTCAATGTCGCGATGAAAAAATGACAAATGAGAGAGAAGGAAAGAGAGAGAGAGAGAGAGAGTAAAAGGGAGTGAAAGAGAGAGTGTGTGTGTGTATGAGTGAGAGAGAGAGATGATAGCATCTGTTTCCTTGGTCACGAAGAACAAATTATCTCAGTCGCGGTGAAAAAAAGAATGAGAGAGAGAGAAGGAGAGAGAGAGAGTGTGTGTGTATGTGTGTGTGTGAGAGAGAGTGTATGTGTGTGTGTGTGTGTGTGTGTGTGAGAGAGAGAGAGAGAGAGAGAGAGAGATATGATAGCGTCTGTTTCCTTGGTCACGAAGAACAAATTATCTCAAAGTCGCAGTGAAAACATTTTCATAGTCGTAAATTTTCAGATAGAATAAAGTGAACAAACGGGTTTGCTTGGCGACTGAAATATTATCGTTTTTCACCTGCGCCAGATCCCGGTGTTCGATCCCAGATAAAAAAAAAAGTTCGAATATTTAACATTTAAAGCAGTCAGGAAGGGAAGTTTTCTTTACTTGGGACCCTGGCGCAGCACATCTTTCAAATTTTATTCAATTTGGAACCGTGCCTTACTAAGTTAACTTTAATAAACGTCAAAAGTTATTTTCATGTTTGCTAAGGATATAATTACCAGACCTAGATTAGTTTTAGTAGCAGGCCAGCAATCTATATTATGAAAGAAGAACTCATTCTTTGTCAGTCACACATTTCCTGCGTGTGACTTTACATGTCCATATGTAATGTATATGTGCATGTCTGTGAGTGCATGAGTAAGTTGCATGTGCTTGTGCCATTCAATGCAGACACAAGCACACACACATATACACACTCACTTCTGGCTGAGTTTGAAATAAGACATGCAAATGATAATTCCTCTTTCACTCAGTCTGGACAAGTCTTACCCTTGGCTGAGTAATAAAATCTTTAAGTTAATGCTTGAAATCTGAAAAATCAGAAAATTATAAGATCTTAATCAATTTTACAGAAATTATTCGGCAATAAAAATATTTTTAGAACATTTAAAAAAAAAAAATTACAAATATTTCTAGGTCTGTTATAGGATTGAAATATATAAGTGCATACGGATACACACCATTTCAATGAAATTTAAATGGGCATAAATTTTACTGTTCCCCCTGGTAAGAGGAACAGACTTAAAGGCGAAATTTGCGGGCCTTTGAAGTCAATTTCATGACTCCTGTAAAGAAAATGTTGTTTTTCTGATTGATGTATTTTAAAAGGACAAACAAATTTGTTTTGAAATTTGATCATCTTGCTGTCCGCGAATCGGCGGTTACCGAAACAGTATTAGTATATTTTACTAAGTAATTACAAGAATTAAAAAAAATAAGTAAGCATGCGTTTATCTCGCGAGATATAGTGGCAGTCTGTTTGGTCAAAATTCAGTCCTTTGGTGGTGAGAAGGGTATCGATGTTACATGGAGGTTGTGCGCTGCCCAGACTATATGACCCCTCGTTTGGCCGTACAGAAAAATACAAACGAATAAAGAGTATTATATTTGGAGACAGCTTGGCTGCAGGAGTTAACGGAAGATTGTCAGTGTTGAGAGCATTTGGGGCCCCACTCCGGATTTTCTGTCTTTCATAGCCTTTTCCGTGTTTGGATATGGCTGCAAGGCTGCGGAGGCTTAAAATCAATGATTTCCTTCGCGTAGATGGACTGATATCTTGGGCTATCGAGCTCCATGTAACCGGAGTAGCTGGTAATAAGGCGCCAGTCGTCCGTATACGCTTCTTGTCCGACTTGTCTGTGGCCGTTTGAGAGGTATGCCATGGAAGCATTTTGTAGACAGTGGGAGCTAGTCCCCATTACTAACCCTGTCTCGCACAAATTTGGAACAAATATGATGTACGTATATAAATATTATATACATTACATTATACAGGGTGTCCCTAAAGCCTGCACACATAGGAAATCACACTAACTATATTGTTTTTAACCTCCACAGATTAAAAATTGAAAGAAGAAAGAAATGACTTCTGTTTCTGGGGTATGCTAAAGGAGAAGGTGTACTCAATGAAAATCACACATGCAACACAGTCGATTGAACGCATAAAGAGTGAATGTGCTAAAATTGACGACAATATGGAGTTATTACATCGAGTTCACGTGAATCTTGTAAAGCGCATCAGCCCTTGCATGGCAAATGATGGAAATCCTATTGAATATGTTATTTGTTAATATTACTGTTGTAACCTACAAATGAAATGCTAGCATATTAACCCCAACGTATTTATGAGAATTGGGACATAACCTTATGTACGGTATATAAAAAATTACAATTCAATTAATTGATGTGGGAAATTTAATTTCTTGAAAATAACCAGACTTTAGGAAACACCCTGTATATATATAAATTAACATTTTGCTATTACGTAAGATAGTAGCAAGATGTTTAAGGACATATATTAATGAAAAAAACAACAACTTTTTTTCTTTTATTCTGTGTTCAACGTCACATTGATTGAAATTCTGAGGATTTACAAAGGATAAAATGCGATTACCACTTCCAAATGAAAAATAAACGTGCATCTGAACGACTAGAAATTGATTGCATAAAGCGTTTCTAGAATTCCATAGCGAAGAAAAAAGAAATAGTTGCAAGGAGATTAACAAAAAAAAAAAACACAAAACAAAAAAAAACAATAAACAAAAACAAAAACAAAAACAAAAACAAAAAACAAAAAAACAAAAACGAAACAAAACCAGTTGCAGTTAAATGATTTTACATTTATTTACATTTAAGTCAAACACTGCATAAGTGGTTCCCGGTTGAGCTTTGTACAGACTATTATGATGGAATAAAAATTATAAAATTACTGAACCGTATTTCGCGTTGATTCTTGTTGAAATCGACTTCAAATAATGCATATTTATCTTCATTCTTTTAAACACGACATTTAGAAATTTCCATTTACTTGTAAACAAAGCCTCCTTCCGAATCAAATCGTTCAGTTTTGGGTGTAAATAAAAAATAACTGTGGCGGCGAACAAGCATACACATGCACACACACACACACCAACATACATACATACACACACACACAGATAAATCTAACATTGTAAGAATTCGTTACATTGTAAATTCATTCACTAAATTTATTAAGTCACGCTGTATATCTGTTGTGGTGGGATCCACCTAATCTGCATAGGTGACTACCAACTATATAAATAATGGTTGGTACCGGAAGACGAGGGATAGAATCACGAGATCCAACTAGAGACTCTGACCGACTGCGACTAGTCTACACATTCTCCAGGAACGTCTTCCCAGAAATATACAGAAATACTATATGTACTTATTGTGTACACTTTCTTGTTATAATACATTCTTGTTCCAAGTACATTTTGTGTTGCATTATTATTCCATGCAATAGGCGAGATTCAACATTGAGTCAAGACTCAACAATGGCGACGAAGTAGAACGAACCATACGTCAAGTTTCAACAATGGCCACAAAGTAGAACGAACCATACGCCAAGTTTCAACAATGGCAAAGAAGTAGAACGAACCATAAGGAAAGAAGAAAGAATTAATAGTGAGAGTTTTCAACAATTGGGACAAGTCATTGAAGAACCCAGGCTGAAAAAAAAACTATTAATTAAAAGTCCAACGTTAACGTAACGACGAAGGATTCTAAACTTCTGGATATGTAAAACTCGTTAAAAGACGACTAAGCATAAAGGAACGTTCACTCAGAAAAATTGAAAGGTGTCGTAAACGAATAACGGTAATTTTAAATTAAAAAATTATCTACACCGAGACACCCGCTAAAAAGAAAAATTGGCCGACTACAAAAACATGCATGGATTAAAAGGAGCACAAATACACCGTGTCGACTTTGAAAGGTAACAAACTTTAAAAAATTATTTTTTTAAATTATTTGTTCAACAATATAGTGACGAATTACCTCTGATAAGAAAATCAGACGTGTCATTGAAATACGCGAACAGAAGTCGAAAACGAAAAAAAAAAAAGTCCGACGCTCTCTGTTCACGAAAAAAAAAATACCAAAGTTGATTGGCACGGGCGTGAATGTAAAAGCAAGACATAAAATATAAAAAGTTGTACGTTGTTTCGATTTTTTGGTCAGCGTATATGATATTCGTGGATACACAAATTAAAAGTATATTCCTTGTTGCATGAACACTATCAGCTAAAAATGGAGGAACTATCCAAAGTCATAGCTGAATTATTAAAATCCCAGCAGTTGAGTCAACAACGTCAGCAAGAACAACAGATAGCACAGCAGGAACAGTTTGCCTTATTAATAAGGGAACAACAGATAGCTCTGCAAAAATACCAAGTTAAACAAGATGAAAGACAACAAAAATATCAAGAAAAACAAGATGAAAGACTTTTGGAAATTCAAAAGTTAACACTGGAGAAATTAAACAACTTTCAGGCAAATGAGGGAAATTCTTCATATTCTAATAACACCATATTTAATTCGCTGGAAATTTACAACTATGTGCCAGACGAAGAAAAAAACGTTTGAAGCGTACTTTAAACGATATGAAGATATTTTCTACACAGACTGTGAAAACTGGTCGAATTCAAGAAAAGTCAGTCTATTACTAAGAAAGCTAGGTACAGCAGAACATAACAAAATTGTAGATTTTATTCTACCGAGAAAAACAACTGAATTGGAATTCTCGGAGACAGTGAAATTGCTAAAAGAGCTGTTTGGAGCAAATATGTCGCTTTGGCATAAGCGATGGTTATGCATGAATGTCTCTAAATCCGACGATCAGGATTACTTAACATATGCATCTATAGTGAATAGACATTGTGACAATTTCAGATTGGCAGAGATTACGGTTGAAGAATTCAAGTGTTTAATTTTTGCTCAAGGACTGGTATCCAGTAAGAGTGCCGAAATAAGACGTAGAGTTTTGTCTAAACTCGAATCTGAACAAGGCCTTACCCTGCAAAAGTTAGCAGAGGAGTGTCAACGGGCCGTAAGTTTAAAAAAAGAGTCGCAAAAAATCGAAGAAGCTGGTATTGCTTATATCAAAAAAATAAAAAAGCAGTCAAAGTACCCATCAGAGAAAAATTGGAGAAAAAATTCAGCGTACTTTAATAATAGACAAGAAAATAAAAAGAACGAAAATAAAAAAGTCCCACCATATAATTGCAGACGTTGTAACGAAAGACATTGGGAGGTAAATTGCCCATATAGAAATAAGAAATGTTTCGTGTGCCAAAAGAATGGTCACAAAGGATCTTGTTGTAAAACGAAAAAATGCAAGAACCGAATTAGACAAACAAATTCGAATATCAAATCAGATAGATTTGAGGAAATATGTGACGACGGAAATATTCAAAAAGAATATCAAATTTCAACTCGATTCAGGGTCAGATTTAACAATAATGAACGATAAAACATGGAAAATTTAAAAAAGGCCTACAATAATGAAGTCAACGAAACTCGCTCGAACGGTAACTGGAAAGCAAATTAACTTCGAAGGCGAGGTTGTACTTCCAATGAAAGTGAATGGGATCGTTAAAAAAATAAAAGTTTTCATTCTGAGAAATGGAGAAAACTTGTTGGGTACAGATTTTATTGAAACATTCGAATTGTGGGATAAACCGTTAAACTCATTCTGCAGAAAAATAGACAGTAATACGCAATCAAGACAGGACATTAAAGAGGAATTAAAGAAAAAGTTTCCGGAAACCTTTACACCTGGTCTTGGAAGATGTAACAAGTTTGAAGCTAAATTTGAATTAAAAGAAAATACTATGCCTATATTTAAAAAGAAACGTAACGTGCTTTTCGCAAGTGTAGAGAGAGTAGTAGTACCAAAAAAGTTGCAGAAAAGAATCCTACGGGACTTTCATATGGGTCACCCGGGGATTAATAGAACAAAAAGCTTAATGCGAAGCTTTGTATATTGGAAAGGAATGGATGTGGATATCGAAAACATGGTTCATCGATGTAAAGGGTGTGCGTTAGCAGCTAAGGCACCACCTATAGTACACAAACCATGGCCAAAGACGGATCATCCGTGGGAAAGATTACACATTGATTTCGCTGGTCCAGTAGAAGATTATTACTACTTAATAGTGGTAGATAGCTTTACAAAATGGCCGGAAGTACTACGCTGCAAAAAGCCTACGTCCAATACCACAACAACTTTTTTGCATGAACTATTTGCACGGTTCGGTGTGCCAGAGTGTATTGTGAGTGACAATGGTACACAATTTACTTCTGACGAATTTAAGGAATTTTGTGAGTTATATCAAATTAACCACATAACGACGCCGCCGTATCATCCGAGATCCAATGGACTCGCAGAAAGATTTGTAGATACGTTAAAGCGCGCTCTGAAGAAAGCCTCAGGAGTTCCAACGGAAAAGGCGCTTCAGCAATTCCTACAAGTATACAGAATCACGCCTAACCAGAGAACACCATCAAACATGGCACCAGCTGAACTAAATGTTCGCTAGGAAAGTTAAGTCAGTGTTTGACAAGCTTTTGCCAGGAAGAAATAGAATAAAGAACACTATGTATACAGCTAGAAAAAGATACACCCCGGAGAGAAGGTGTTTTTCAAGTGCTATAGAAACAACATTGAGTTCTGGGAGCGAGGCATAGTGGACAAGAGAATCGGTGACCTGATTTACATAATAAAAGGGCCGAAGAATACTCATAAAAGGCACCAGAACCAACTCAAAAAATGTTTCGTGCTAGAGCATGAAGAGAGTATACCGGATGAGGAGGAAGATCCCATTGATGTAATGTATGATACTTTTCAAGTAGAACCTCCGCAGAGTGCTCATGAACCGAGAAGATCCGGTAGGAAACGAAAGTTCACGGACCCATTGGACGTGAATCCAAAACGAAAAAGATATTGAAAAAAAAAAAGCGGATATACATATTAACTATGCAAAGGGGATCTACAAAGAAATAACCATATCATCATCCCATATAGAAGCCAGTTTGAAATCCAAAAGGATTCCAAGGCTTGGGAGGGGGGTGTTGTGGTAGGATCCACCTAATCTGCATAGGTGACTACCAACTATATAAATAATGGTTGGTACCGGAAGACGAGGGATAGAATCACGAGATCCAACTAGAGACTCTGACCGACTGCGACTAGTCTACACATTCTCCAGGAACGTCTTCCCAGAAATATACAGAAATACTATATGTACTTATTGTGTACACTTTCTTGTTATAATACATTCTTGTTCCAAGTACATTTTGTGTTGCATTATTATTCCATGCAATAGGCGAGATTCAACATTGAGTCAAGACTCAACAATATCAAAGCTAATAGATGAAAGATCTAAGCGTTTTAGTCAATGTACTTAATTCTTTTTACTACTTTTACCAATATCTCAAGGCATAAGCTTAACATTAAGAGTCAAAGCAGGAGAGACAGCCAGTCCCGATTATTAACAGTTAATAGTTTATGAGACGCGCCAAGAATTATTTTTTATTTATTGATTAATTGATTCGTTTTATACGGTTTATCAACCCTTTGGAGATTATTTAAAGCCAGAAAATACTTTTTACACTGTAAAAATTTTTTTTGGGGGTAATAATGACTTAGTGAGACAAGTATCAGTAACTAACCCACGGCTGGGGGAGAGAAGGATTGAATTCCAATGTTGAATTCCTAGCTTTTTATTTGCGTGTAAGTGAATATAACGAAACCAATGGTAATTGGAACACGGCTCTCCGATTAACAATTCCGAGCCAATATCTATTGTACCACCCGCACATAAGCGCTCACAGCTCCTGGCATTCCAATCAGTCAACCATTTAGGTACTGACCAGGCTCGACGTTGC
Source organism: Acanthosepion esculentum (assembly GCA_964036315.1). NCBI lineage: Eukaryota > Metazoa > Mollusca > Cephalopoda > Sepiida > Sepiidae > Acanthosepion > Acanthosepion esculentum. The sequence continues at coordinate 95,724,352 of OZ038475.1, forward strand.
TTAATTTCAGTGATCCTAGAGGAACTTGTGTTTTAACGTGATATGGCCGTAAGCCATATTCAATATTAGGAGTAGATGTAGATTCCGTCATAATAATTTCGAACTCATTCTCAAACAAGAAATTGAATATGGAATATTGATATAGAATATTTTCATTAGGTTGGAAATAAGGTTCTCTCGCATTTGAAGATAGAAAAGAATGTTGTTTTTGGTCTTAATAGATATATTTAATTAAGATATTTCTCTTTATTATTGATAATATAATACTATCGATTTGGCAAATTATTGATCCCTCGGGCGTAAAATATTCCAGGTTTCGATGCAGGTTTAACGTCTTCAAGATTCATAAGCTGTTTTCCCTCTAAAAATGTTGCAATGACTTGAAAAGATAGTAGTCAGATGAAACAAGATCAGGCGTGTCAGGAGGATGTGGTAAAACTTCTATTATTTAGCGCTTCGAGTAATATGTAGTCGTGCATTATCGTGTAAGAACAACATCCCTTTACGATTAATCAATAACGGACGCTTTTCTATAAAGTTTTGTACAGTGCGTCCAATTGGTGATAATGATTCTTTGCATTAACCGTTTCATTTTGGTTTAGCCCTTTATAATATATAACATGCTTCATATTCCTCTAAAATGAGCAGAGCTGTTTTGGGTGTAGTTTGGGGACGAATCTTCTTTCAAAAGGTGCCAACCATTGTCGTGTTCGTTGTATATAATGATAATGAAACCACTTCACTAGAGATTATTCTATGCAGGCAATGGTCGTTAGCAAGTCTACTTTTCAAAGATGAGCAGAGGTTAACTCTTTGGTTAATCTGAGTAGTAGTCAGATAATAAGATACCTACTGAATGATGAAATTAGCCGGTTTATGCAGGAAACTTTCGGTACACATTGATCGAATAGCGTTTCTGTAGGTTAAAAATCACAAAATGTGTTTAGATTAGATTTCATAAGTCAACTGATTTCGCTCTTTCTAGCATTGATGCGAATTTCTTTCCAAAACTTCCATTCAAGGTGGTGTGGAAAGTCAGAATCAAGACAATGTCATCATATTCCCTTCCACTTATATGTGCTACTTATTTTTCTCGTTGCCGTATTCAAGTGATAGCGTTTTTCATTATTTGGTAAAGATCATTTGGATTTCTAGCACAAGTCTTTAGGGTCTGGTGAGAGATTGCCTTCTTCAAGAACTACAGATGCAATTCCCTTGAAGCTATTTTAATCAATGATCTGAGAAAATGTTGTATATAGGTGATATTTTATACATTTCTGGACAGGTTGGAAGCCATGCATAACATCGAAATGAGGGTGTAGATCTGACGAAGTTTTACTTTCAATTAATGAACACACCAGGACAACGGAATTATCAACATTGTGAAGAATGAAGATTAGTGGATTTACGAGGCTTTAAAATGAGTATTCTGGAAAGATCAATTGGACTTGGACGAATTTTAGTGAAGAAATCCTTTGATCAAATTAGATTTTATTTTTAGTAATTACTTGAGTCGAAGAATAGGTGAAAGCAACTCTTCAGGATATTTAAAAACTAGCAAGAAATGTTCAAATTGGAGCGGTGAATTTTCTGTTTGATTCCCAGTTGAAATGCCACATTTATCTGTATTTCCGTCATAGGAATAAACGAGCGTCTTATAATGAACTAGAATTTACGTTCTGAGGTTAAAACTAGCGCAGAAAATATTTCTCTCTTCTAATAGATTTACTAAAAAATAATTAAGTTTTTTTTCTTGGCTTCCGTTTGAAATCTTATTTGGTCTTTCTGCATTTTTAGCTTAAGATTTTGGATTTACGCTGATGGCATCATATTAGACACTTGACAGTGTTCACTTAGTTTCGTGAAATAACTCTCAAATTACATTATTCCGAGCGTACATAGCATTGAAAGGCATATTTTCCTGACTTTAGTTCACCCAGTACAAAGACTAATGACCACACAAGGCAGAGGGTCACCGGGTGAGATTGTTAAAGAAGTGCATACAATTAGGATATGTTAGATAGATATAGGTTGGCCCTGGATTGAAGATGTTAAGATTGACCAGGGAAATATCCATTCGCGAGTCTATTACACAAAGTAACAGATTTGCGAAAAACGCTGAGTGGAACTTACTCCTTAGGAAAGGAACACCAAGCGAATGTGGATGATTTGCCACAGTGAATATGGCATGATCGGTCCTATCTGTGAACGCCTGAGATGCTGATATTAAGGAATGGAACTCTTTTGCAATAGTGACAGTGTGAGGGTAACTATGTTTCGTCTGTGGGATAAGGGTTGCAGGGCGGAAAATAATTAATCACCTACTTTTAAACGCTGTCAAGCTCTGAGAGTGAGGACTGGGCAGCACCAGCTCAGGTATGGCAGAAATACTCTATTCTTGGTCGAATCTGACTCTTGTAAAGATGTAGGATAGGATTGAGATTTAGGTATTTTCTGGAGCGATACAAAGGACCGGTCATCCTTCAGACATCTCTTGCGGTAGAACGAATATACGAGTTCCATGTGTTGGAGGTAAGGAACCGCACTAAGGGTATCAGGTTTTAAGAAAATTTAGGATCTGGTCCGTGGCAATGGAATAGCTTTGTTTTGAAGGTATTGGATGATACCCACCAGTCTATTGAACTGAGAGTTAGGTCAGAGGAGAGGTCAGTTGCCAGGCTCTGCTCATCCAGGTGCTCCCATACATCGTGGTATCATCATACCTACCTATTTACTAAAGGTCTGAGAATGTTTTACGTAGTTTTGGGGGGTGCAACTGCATAATTTGTTTAATGCTTGCTTTAGGCTTGTCTTTTCTGATTCAGAAAGTTAGTGTATATTTGTCACAACTTTTGCTACAACGATATATCATGATATACCTTAATCTATCTAAGAAAGTATAAGCTTCGATGGGTAAGAAAGTTAATTAGCGCAACCACGAGAATTCAACGGTTTTCCTAGTTTAATTATCTGGCGTATCATAATACTTAATGAAACTTACTGCGAATCACACGACTAGAAAATAGCCCTAGGAATCGTCATATTGAAACATTAAATATTTGAGCAAGTCACAATTTAGAGAAGCAAGAAGGTAAACATGAAGATATTTTAAAACGACAATTTTTTTATTTCACTGAAGCAAGCGTTAAACACACGAAAACGGTTGGATGGTTTCTTTCTTGATTTCTTGGTTTCATTTTTGGTTTCTTGCTTTCTTTCTTTCTTTCTTTCTTTCTTGGTTTCTGGGTTTCTTTCTTTCTTTCTTTCTTTCTTTCTTGTTTTCTTTCTTTCTTTCTGGGTTTCTTTCTTTCTTTCTTTCTTTGTTTCTTGTTTTCTTGGTTTCTTTCTTTCTTGGTTTCTGGGTTTCTTTCTTTCGTTCTTTCTTTCTTGTTTTCTGATCTCTTTGTTACTTCCTTTCTTTCTTTCTTTCTTTCTTGGTTTCTTTCTTTCTTTCTTTCTTTCACTGAAACCAAACAGCGTCTCTGATATTTCTTTCTATCTTTCTTCCTGATCTAAACGGAATAGTACATTGTGTATTAGGCATTGGAGGGGCGTAACATACGTGCTAAATAAGGAATGATGGGGCAAGCAAAATTGTATTAAGATAATTATTAACTTTTGATGCTATGGTCTATACTTTAGTTTAAGATGAAACCTTCATGAAAACACAGGAGGATGAAACCTTAATCTAAATAAAGGAAACAGGCAGATGCTGCTGGTTGTCAGTTAATACAAGACGGAAAGAAAATGTATGGATATTGTAGGAGAATTATTACTTATAAATATGATGTCATGCTTTTCAACTTAGTATTTTCTTTTTCCATCTTTTATGTGCATTTGAAATTAACGCAGTGAATTATTTCATCCTCTTTTGCTATAACGAAGCCCACTGTAATATGACAAGCTTAATTTATGAACAAAATACATCAAAGGTTTCTGTCGTACGATTCCATATATAGTGACACAGTAAATAATAAAATCAACATAGGAAGAAAAGAGATGATAAAATATTTGTAGTATAAGAGGACTATCCGTAAATTGTCCAGGACTTTAATATTAATGGTAAATTGTTTATTTCGGGCACTGAGACGTTAGTTATTTACAAAGATTCTCCTGCGATCTGAAAACTTTTTATGAATATTCCATTCTGCAAAGCTCATTACTGACTACTATGAAAAATTAAACGAGATTATTTGAGAATTCAGGAGAGTTGAAAACAATTTTCAAGCTTTGATCTCAAAGAAACAATAAATATGTTATAATATTTAATTGATACAACAGAAACATTAACAAAATAAACGAATGAATATTAGTGAATATTATAGAATGTCACGGAGCTCATATTTACATGGAAATAATAAAAAAATAACGAATATAAGTGTACGGGATATTGTGGATACATGATATATGTATCTTAGGTTTATTTATAATTAAAGATTGTCACACATGACACCACGAAAACAATTTATCAATATTTTAATAAACTTAGTTATTGTAGATTAAGCAACCTTTAATTATAATGATATCTTACCGGCATCGATTGGTTAATACCGATTTTGTTGTGAAAATATTGATTTGCATAATCATCACTGACATAGTGTCATTATTAGGTTGAAACAAGAGTTCATAGTGATTCTCAATCGGCGGTGGTTGAACAATGTGATTTTGTATCACCTGACACACACACACACAACACACGCGCACACACACGCATATATATATATATGTTCTGAAACTTGACACTCGTTTGAAACTCGTCTTTGTATACAAATCTTGCGTGGTTTATGAATTTTAAATGTTTTGCACTAATACTGAAACTAGGTTGAAATTTTCAGATATTTTCATCATTTGATGTTCTTTTATTTCCGGAACGGCAAACAAAAATATCTGTACAAACAGAAAAAATATACGGGCTGTTTATGAAGATGTTACCATAGTTTACAGTACGGTTTATTTGTGGTTGGATAGATTTAGAAGTGGAAATTTTGTTTTGGAAGACCAAGAATGTCTCCAGTTGTTGGGGAGGATCAAATCGAAGCACTGATTAAAATGATTCCATGTCGCACGTGACACGCCGGAGGCACTCGACATCTCATATGAACGTTGGAAGGAAACTGAAAAAAAATCGTTACGTGATTTTTTACGATGTTTGGGTTCATCACTATTTAACGGAAAAATGTTAATGCCCTTTATTTCCATCTGTTTTTCTCTTTTCAAACGCAACAAAAAAGAAACTGATCCACAGTTGGAAGGACAATTTGTATAACGAACTACTTTAGCGAAATCAGACGCTGAATTCCGAGATGAACCGAGTAAATTATGCAATCGCTGAAAAGCGTTCGGAATAAGGGAGGACTGAGCCATGAAGTTGTCTCAAATATAGCGAAAAGTAGTGAAAAAATGGCACATATGTAGTTGAATAAATCTTTGTACAAATATCTAAATATTATCTTTCAATTTCAGTTAAAAAAAAAACTACAAACTGATACAAGTACTACTAATTAACCCATAGCAGGGGAAGGAGAGGTGGATAAACCTTTCCCAATTCTATTTTCGTGTTAGTGAATGTAATGAACTTGACTGCAATTGATTATCGTTTCTCCAATTTGCAGTTCCGAGCCGTGAATATTCTACATCACCCTGTGCAAGGAAAACCCAAAACGCTAGAAGCCCGATTTAGTCAGATGAAGTCTTGAATGATGAAACGCGTCACAATTAAACTTTTTCTACGTTGTCATACAATTTCGCCATATATACACAAAATGGTTCTATATTCCCGTATAAGAAAGAGAATCAGGACCCCCAATATTTAAATGTAAAATCCAATCACCCGGCACATATCATAAGACATATTCCTAAAAATATTAGCCATAGGCTTTCAACTAACTCATTGGATAAACGCATTTTCGATGCTAATAAAATAGTTTACGAGGAAGCTCTACATAAGTGTGGACACAAAAAAAGATTGGAATATATTAACATAGAAAATAACACTGGAACTCAGAATAAATGCAATAACAGGCATAGAAATATTTTGTGGTTTAACCCTCCATTTAACGAGAACGAGAATTGGCAAAATATTTTTAACCTACTAGAGCAAAATTTTCCCAAGAAAACTAAGTTGTATAAAATATTTAACATAAATAATGTAAAACTTAGTTATTGCTGCATGCCTAACGTAGAGACTTTAATTAGTGGACTTAATAAGAAAAAAACTAGGGACAATCCACGCATTAGTTTCCCCAGTTGCAATTGTAGGAATAAAAATACATGTCCCCTACAGGGTAAATGTCAACAAGAATGCGTGGTATATCAGGCGAAAATTTACAAGGATATAGACGATATAAACTCTAAAGTATATATAGGAGCTACTCAGGATACTTAAAAAAAAGATATTATAATCACACGAGTAGTTTCAAAAATGAAAAACTAAACATAGCACCACACTATCTAGCTATATATGGAAAATCAGACAAGGTAGCAAAGACCCCATCCTGAAATGGGAAATATTGAAAAGATGCCCCAAGTATAAAGCGGGCCATAAGTTCTGTAAGCTATGCACCGAGGAAAAATTAGCCATAGCATTATATAATAAACCTAATGATCTACTAAATTCTAAAACCGAGATCCTTAACAAATGTAGACACAGAAATGCTTGGTTACTGAAATAAGCCTCTCTCCCCCGATTGTAGCGTTATCGTTATTGTTTGTGTTTTCTTAAATATCCCCTCCCCTTTTAGTTATTTGAATGAATCTATACCCCATCGCCCACGGTGTCGCTTTTTTTTTTCTCTTTCTTTTTTCTTTCGTGTTTTTTTCCCTTGGTCACTTGGTGTTGTCTTGGTTGTCGTCTATATATACGCCGTTTTGCTGTTGCCTCTTTAGCCAGCTGACCCTGACGATCTGCCTAAGTGAAACCTTGGTAGGTTTGTCTGGCTCATTAGGTTTGACTATATATATATATATATATATATATATATATATATGAATGACAAAGTGGAAAAATTTTTCTTGTGATGAGTTTCTTCCTTTAGGATTTCAACCAAACGCGTCACAAAAATCTTTTTCTACTTTGTCATACATTTCCCCGCAATATTGTTCTTGATATAAAAAAAATATATATATACATCGTTATTTTATGTATATATATATATACAAAAATAAAAAAAAAGGAAAAAATATGTATATATGACAACAACGAAAAAGATGTATGCTTATATAGATTCCACCCCCCAAAATGTATACACAATTCAGTAAAGCAAAAACATGTATAGATATTGTAATACTAAATTTATTCAAACATCACAAGTTACATTTGGACTCTGCAATCAGAAGAGATGCACAATATGGTGACGTTAAGCTTCCAGACATTGATTAGTACGGCAAACAACTTCTCAGGCAACGTTGGGAAAAGTGTCCAGTAGGATTGCTGCACATGCATTTCCAACTTCATGTCTAAGAGCCGCCAATGTCGTCAGTTTTCTGCGATACACAACGTCCTTTTTGGATCCTCATAGATAAAAGTCGCCATCTTATATTTTTCATTTCGACCATTCGCGTTGCTTGTTTTTTTTATATTGTCGATTGCACAGAGTATAGTAGGTTCAGTTGCGTACCGGCTGTGAGAAAAACAGATGGCGTAATTCAGAAATTTGGAAACAGCATGCTGTACTGTTTTGGATTCTCGCCAGAATCTCCAATACGAATATTTCATAGTGTTTCGGTGTCAATCTGAGGACATTGCAGAGGGTTCGGAAAAAGTTGGATGAGTTAATGGTGATTATGAAGTTGTTTGGAGCGATCACTAGTGATGGTTCCATTCATCTTCCCACGGGGCCTCAATCTCAACACGGTGTCCTACATAAAGTGCATTGCGGAGATAGAGCTGCCCTGGGTCAAGAGGGTGGGTGTTACAAGACATTATGTATGGCAACAGGACCCTTCACCATGTCACATAAGCAGAAGAATCCAGTCATGGCTGTGAGACAATTTTTGCGACCACATCATCCCTTAAATCTGGCGACCGAACTCCCGAGACCGCAACACCCTTGATTATTTTATGTGGGGCGCAATTGAGCGGCAGCCCAACAAAACTGCTTGTAGCATCATAGAAGAATAGAAGCAAAGACTATGGCAGCATTCACAAACTTAAACAAGCAGACCGCCCAGAAGAGATGCAGGAGATTTCGAAGTCGTCTGGAGGTCGTGATTGGAGCCAATGGAGATTTTATTGAATAAATGTACTCTTTATTATTTTTTGATATTTTTGTCTAATTTTGGTAAATATACATATTAAAATGAGATGTGAGTGTTATTTTCATTTTTGTGCAATTTAGATGACAATTCATCCGCCGCGCCCAGTATATGTATTACATCTCATGAAACAATCTGTTGCCGCTAATGTATACTTTTCTATTTATATAAGACCTATCCATAATATATATATATATATATGTGTGTGTGTGTGTGTGTGTGTGTGTGTGTGTGTGTGTGTGTCTGCATTTCTGTGTGTAGTCTATTTACATATAGTTATCACTGGCGTCAGAAATCTGTGTAAGAGCAACAGAAAAGCCAGGCCATGCCATTGCAATTAGTTCTCTTCCACTTCAGATACCGTTGCAATTGACGTGACCTTAATCCTAAACTTTTATTTGGTTTTGAATGGCGTTAAGCTTACCAGTATATATCTACTTATGCATATACGTCCATTTTTTTGTGTATCTGTACGTGATGCTGTATAGATACCAAATGTATATATGGAAATTAAAAATACAATCAGATACTTGCATCTTACATGGATAGATTTCTCCTGAATTAAGTCATTGGTTTTATCTTTCTGATAGAAACATATGAATTCGACCTTTTTATCCACCTAACTTCCTAAACACTGCATCTAAATTAACCAGCACTCCTTGGTAACATCCTCATAATTCCCATTGGGATTCTGGTATCATTTTTGTTGCTGATGGCAACGAAGGAAGCTGGATTGGTGGGATATAACGCTGGTACAGGCAAAGAATTGCATGTAAGCATACTATTTTATTTTGGAAACTCCTTTAAAACAAAACAAAAAAGAAAGAAAAAAGACTGAATCCCCCAAAATGATGGATTTAAGAGTTTATCGAAAGCATCCAAGCACAAATGAGTGAATCCTTTTATGGGTAACTCTAGGAGAAACAACATTCAAGTGCAACTGCTTGGTTAATTGATGAGATTACTGGAGCGTGTCACTCGTCTATGCATTATCTGTCAACCGTTGAATGCGACATATTGTTAAGATACGGTTGAACAAAAAACAGGAAGATGTGGATCAGTGTATTTCCAAAGGACATTAATGGTAAATAGTCTCTTCTAGGATTCGAACTCATTCACTGATCACAGTTTCTTGTGCCGGTAACCTTTACACTACCTTATCAAGCAATCCAGATAAAGAAATGATGAAATTTTTGCGGTCTATTGCCACACGATTCAAAATGAAAAAAAAAGTAGAAAAAAATAAGATGCTTAAGAGAGTCCAGAAAAGCCATAACGCAAATTAATTGCTATTGCATAGAAACTGGAATAGAGGAAAAATAATAGGGTATTATTTCACCGATCCAAAATAATTAAATAGGAAATCGTATTGCTCATTAGTCTCTTGTCATGTGAGATTGTCTATATAACTCAGACTAATTGTCATTACTTTATGAAATTTAATACAAGTCAATTCACAATTCACATAGTTACTGATAAAATTTAGCCTCGACACACAGCAAATGTTGCGATAAAGAAAAAGGATACAAGCTACAAACTAAAATAATTAGCTTTTTCGCATGGACTTTTTTAATTGTCTATTCCTGGTTATGACGTTAGACTACATCCAGCAGGAACGAAGTTTAACGGGGTATTGGAGGTTTTTAAAAGCATGGAATAACCACTTAATAGCTGTTGTCCCCAGGTGCACTTTGACCCGAGTTGAGAGTACCTGATATCGTCCCAGCTACGGGCAAATAGTTAACCGCCAAACGAAAACAAAACACTATGGAAGTATAGAAATACATTTTTATAGTAAAAATACCATCAATACATTTTTATATATAAAAACAGACCAATGCTTATTCATAGTAAAATGACTAACAATTCATTTTAAAGAAAAATGTCCAGGAATACATTTTAACAATAGTTGAAGGCATAGAATTGTGTTCAAAATCTATTTAGTTGAAACCATAAAATTGTGTAAAATTATTTAGATTTCGGCATTAAATAACCAATAGTGGTTGATATGCCGCTAAACAAAACCAATCAGCGAACCAATCTTAATGGCCAACAAATAAGGGGAAGCAACTTGGAAATATTAGGACAGAACGTCTAATCTGCTATTTTTATTTATTTCTATTCAACACAGAAACATATATCTCTCTAAGAAAGAGTTCATGTAGGGAGTTGCGTGTTAAGTTCTCCAGTCCAATAAGAGGGGATGGCATCCGTGTTATACATGTTCAGAAATTATATTTACAACTTTTTTAGTTGCGCTTTCATTTAACCTTTTATATATGTCCGCGTGGGTAATGGTAAAACACAGGTAGAATGAAGGCGATATTTATGCTCAGAATGATATCAGAAAGAAAAATACAAAAACAGACGTGTGTATACCTGGTTATATAGATTATGCAAAAGATAAGTACTACACAAATAATTGTTGGAATTGCTCGGTTTGCTTGATTTATGTGGGCAAGATATGAGAATAATCCAGTTTTCTTGGGAAGAAAATGCTTGTTCACTATATAATAAATAAATAGAAAGTGATATAAGACAAAGGTGTGTCTTCTCACTGGACTTATTCAACCAGTAAAGTGAGGCGATCCGCAGGGAATTATTGACAGTCAAAATCTTAACATAAGATATGCAGATGATACACTGCTGATAGAAAATATAGAAACGAAACTACACGAACGCCTACCGAATGCAGTAAAGGAAAGTAAGAAGAAAAACTAACCATCAATTGTAAGAAGACAGAATATATGTGTGGGGGCAAAAGGATCAATCCAAGATGCAAACTGCGAATTGGAAATACCAAAATTAAAGCCCGGACAAAAATTTAAATATCTATGAATTTCTTCAACAGAAGACGGAAAATGTAACAGCGAAATCTGAAGACATATTAGAATAGCGAAATAATATATCTTCTAAAAGCTAAGGAAAAGATTAAAAACAGGAAACTTTTGTTAGAAACAAAAAGAAGAACACAAAACCGTTATGCACTATCGGTCCCCTTATATGGCAGAGAATGCGGGATAATCTCCTTACAGAAAAATAGTCTTGAAGAAACCGAATTGTGACTTTAGTGAAGGATGCTGAGAAACTTATGAACTGAACATATGAGTAACCAGGAAGTTTTAGGGAAACAGAAAGGCAACTTTTATTTAGATTAAAAAAGAGAAAAAAAAGAAATTGAAATTTTTAGGGCACATAATGAAGACTTATAGAATTTGACATTCATAGGATATATTGAATACAATAGAGACGGAGGAAAGCAGAGAATAGGCTACGTAAAGAGTTTGTGCAAATGGTTTACGAGAGACAGCGAAAAGTCAAACCTTACGTCAAGTCTTGTTGGGTTTATTATCCTTGTAGTTGGATTATCTTCGAAATATGGTTTGTGGTCCTTTAAGGTTATATAGCACCCTTTTCAGCAAGTTTACCTACTCTATCACTAATCTTCAGCTGATCTGTATTTTGTTTGCTGCTAGTGTTAATGCTATCCACCATGTTGAGGTAATTATTATTTGCCTTTTTATAGTTTTTATGCAAATTCCTATTGATTAGATCGTTGCCGCTATTTTATAATTTTATATTTAATTAAAAAAACGAGCTGTAATATACGTACTTATATTTGATATTTAATAATAATAATATATATATATATATATATATACTTATATCTAATAGTTAATAATAATTTTAAAATAATTTAAGTAATTCTATTACATTAATTTGTTTGAAAATTAAATATAGTCTATTAGTAATTAAAAGTAAAAATAATATTCTAAAATTGTAGTTCAATACAACGCATTTTAATCCAAACACCCCTTTTAGAAAGAATCTTTATGTATACAAGTACAAATTTAACGGATAAAAAATGTCGAAAAACTTCTTGTCGTTTAAAAAAAAAGACGACATGCGTTGAACGAATGTCATAATTCGTTGCACTCCTACCCCTAAGTAACTCGTATTTGATACAATAGTTATTAATAAAAATGAACACGTTACTGCCCCTGTCTAAATGATTGGATTTCTCCGTATACTTGGAAATAAATATTATGAATGTATGTGCTTTTAAAACTCAGTAAATTTCAAAATAAGTTGTACTAAAATTCGCTTTTCGCTTGTCAGACGAGTTTTTGACAAGAAGTGACCTATTTTTTGGAATCTATCGTGTTTTCCTGCATTGACGAACTTTCTTCGGCCCACAGTTTATTCTTTAAGTTAAGTTATTCGTTAAGTTTTATTTTTCTTTCTTTCATTTATTCGTTTCTTTTGTTCAAATTATTGTTTCTTGGCTTTGGCCAACATTTTTATTTTAGTCCGGTTTGACAAAGTCGTATCAGATTACTGCCTTTTTGTTTTCTTTCTGTTTATTTTTTTTTTCAGTTAACGAATTGAAAAAAATAAGTACATTTTAAGAAAAAAAAGAGAAAAAGAAGGAGTTTTTTTTAAAAATTTTTCCCTCCTTTTTAGTTTATACCGTCTCCAGTTTTCATTTTCGAATTTATTTATTTATTTTTCTTTCTTTAGCGACTTCAGTCGCAAACCTTTAATTTTTATTTTGGTTTGACTAGTTTCAAACCAGACTTTTGTATTTTCTTTTCTTTTTCGTCTTGTTTATGTTAATTGTTGACGTGTTAAAAAAGGAGATCTCTCATTGTTTTTTTAAAATTTTTTCTTCTCTGTCTTATCTAACTTTTTCGTTTTTCATTTTTTTTCTCTGCGGCTTTCGGGCGCCATTTTGAATTTTTTACAAAGTTTTACCAGACTATTTATTTTATATTTTTTCTTTGATTTATTTAATTGAGCTAGGTTAGTTTAATTTAAATATTTTATCAGTTTTATTTATTTTTAATTTGGGCTAACTTTTAGTTTTCCCACTTTTTATTTACCAGCCTTTATTTTAAAGTTTATTGCTTTTCCTTTTTGTTAGTATTTATAAATAGTTTTATTGTTTTCTTTTTCACTGGTGTAACCAATTTTTCCGTTTTTTATTCTTTAATTGTAATATTTGTTTAATTTCTTCTATTTTCAGAAGAATCTAAATTTTTATTTTTGTGCATTGTCTTTTATTTTCCCCATCCCTACTTCTTTTCCTTTTTTAAACTAGAAATGAACAATCACTTAAGGCTCGCTGGGTTGAATATTTTTCCTTCTAAAAATGGCCGACGAGGCGGGTCGGTCAATAGTTAAAAAGGATCTTTTGAGGGCTGCTGCTAAAGTCGGAGTCTCGAAGGGTGAGGCTCTCTCGCGACTTTCAGCGCTTAGGAGTGAATATATGTTGTAAACAAGAGACCCGCTTTTCTTCTCGAGATTATGAAGGCATTTTATCTAAGGGGTTTTCTCTTTATTCAGCATGTTTTGATGGACGCTCGAGGGGTGTTTCTTGGCTGGTGAGCAAGTCTTTGAAGGCTGCGTGTCTTCGCAGATCCGGTGGACAGACTTTGTGTGCTGGATGTTATCATAAAGGATAAGGCTCTGCGTCTCATTGAGGATTATGGGCCCAATATTCAGATTGAACGGCCTGCTTTGTCGGGTAGTTTTAGCGGGGGACTGGAATGCCATCTTTGACTCCGACATAGATCGTGTAGGGTCAAATTCATATTCGGGTATTACATAGTTTATTCGGATCATAGGCTTGTCATGTCCGTATAATCTTACATAAGCCTAAGGTTAGGATGGTTGGCTACTGGAAATTCAACTGCTCATTATTTGGTGAATAGCAGAGCCAGCTGCTACTAATGTTACAAAGGGAACTGACTGGAGCGGTTGTGGGAAATGCCTGGTGGGACAAATTAAAATCTAAAATTCGATCGTTTTCTGCCGATTTTAGTCGTTGCTGGTAGAACTATTGTTGGTATTTTTGGGTCAGTGTTTGCGGCTAGCTAAGTTTAAAAATTAAGACAGAAGAAAACCGTCCTTTTTCCCAATCCCCCTTTTGGCCCTGAGCCACATTTCGTACTATTGTACGAATAAATATTATTCTAAAATTCGATTGAAAATGAAACAGAACTAGTGCTTTCAGTTTAACTATATAATTGAATTTGAAGTTGTTAGGTTCTGTTTTTGAAACATGGTCATTCCTGTGTAGCAATGGAACCATATTTTAATCAAGTTAATATATATATATATATATATATATATATATATATATATATGTGTGTGTGTATTTTTAAATAAATTTCTGGTGAATAGAGACCGACCACAACTAAAAATTTTCATGCGTTTTCCATCTGGTAGTCAGCAACCGTTGTGAAAATGGGCATTTTTACTAACACGACATGATTAAAATGTTTCAACAAGGATGATTGATATGCACACGCCGATCGAGTTAACCGAGTGGGGAACTAACCAGTCATGAGAGAAATGCCAAAAATCACCTTTTCCCCCAAATAATACTGATTTTTTGCCATTTTCTTCTTGACCGTGTGCGCATTTCCCTTCTGGTTGAGTAAAGTCGGTGTGTGTATAATAAGTGCATATCATCTACCCTTATCGTGATATCTTGAACATGGGAATTTATTTACAAATATTAAGGCTCTGCTATTTTGATGTCCTTGGGCTCTTTTTATCCGGTGTGCCTTCATAGAATACTTTTTTATGGGTTGCGTACTTTATTTTATTTCTTTAATTATATATATATGTGTGTGTTTGTGCGTGTTATATATATATATATATATATATATATATATATATATATATATATATATATATATGGGTGTGTGTGTATGGGCTCGTGCGCGCACACACACAGCTGAGGTGGTTCCATTGCAGCTGACGTGGTGCCATCTTTCCCACCGGAATCTGCGTTTCATGTATTAGCTGAAAAACGCCAGGCTATTTTAAGGCAAATAAGCCCTCTCACTTATAAGTTTGGCGGAACACATCTAACATAAACCTGACCATATTTTTTATTTGGCTTAGTGACATATTATGTTTAGGAAACATATATGCAATATACCTATGCACATACGTATGAGTTTGTATACGTAATAATTGCTTCGATATCCATTATTAAAAATATACATCTAGCACAATTACCTTGCAGCAATTAGGAAGCTAATTTCACAAGGCTATGAATATTCATTTGTTCTTCCTCAGCTCTTCGTCAATTTGGTACCAGATTAAAATAAACTGACTAGATATTTAATTGCGATAGCAGTTTTGAACTCTGAAATTGCAGCCTTGTCCTCGAGACAAAACTGTTGCTTTAATGATTTAAGGATATAAAAACTCTATTCGCAATGAAAATAATTAGCTTTTTCTAATGAACTTTCTTAATGGGCAACGAGTTAGGAGACGTAACATCAAAATATTACGTTAGAACGTCTAATATTGTACTTTTATTCATTTCCATTCAAAACTTGGAAATATGTTTCTCTCTAGGAAGGAGTTCATGTAGCAGTGAAGAGGTTTGTGTTAATCTTCCAATTCACTAAGAATGGGGGAAATCGGGGCTATACTTGTTCAGAAAAAACGAGGTTAATTAAAAATTATCCGTACTTTTGCCTTAGCACATCTTTAAGTTTGTCACGCTGCCTTCTGCCCATTTGTGCTTAGAGTTGGGGTACGTGATCGAATTTTAAGCGTGATCGCGTCAGTTTTCTTGTTGTTACAGTGTAAACATTGCCACTCCTCTAGAAGTGTAAACCAAGGCGGAACGTAGAGCAGTGATCCGATTTCGCTGGTACGCGGCTAAAATTCACCCGGAGACTTGAAGTTATTAGATAAGTAGATCGAGAAGTTTAAAAGTAGCCGGTCAAGTGTGACGCACAAAGGAGCAGGATATATATATATATATATATATATATATATATATATATATATATATATATATATGAATATAAAAGTGAACATAGAAATCAACACATAGAGGCGACAGTCTGTTTCTTGCTAGACGCAATCGTCAGGCCACGAGTGCTGTTATTTTTCTCGGCTATTTATACATACAGGTCAGTGGTGCATTGTGGGTAGTGTATTTGGGCGGTTATTTTACTGGAAGTCGTTTATTTGTTTATATATTTGGGTTAAATTATCTTGCTTGTTTTTATTTATTTTTATTTCTTATATATTATTTTTATTTTAATCGGTGTTTTTATTAACGTAGTAAAAATTTGTTTATATCGCTTATTTAATAGTTTTGTTTTGGTTTGAGGAGATAATTGAAGCTATTTATTCAATTTTGGGGTTTATTCAAGATTGTTGTAGTTTATTCTAACTATTATTTTGGCGGGAACAGTCTTTAATTTGTTTATTACTTCATGTATTTATTTAGATTAATTATCTTTATTTGTTTTTTTCTAACGGCTAGTTTATCGTGATCGGTTTGTTTATTTATTTGGATGAATTTAAATTAATTTATTTTACTTGTTTTGTATTATTTATTTATTATACTGTATATTTTTATTTACTCTTTTCGGTTTTCGATTTTTAAATAACCTATTTTTTTCATTTTTATTATCGTTATATAACAGTTATAGGCATTTTTTTTTCGTCCGATTTTTGGTTTGCTTTTTATAGACTAACTAATATTTTGGTCATAGTGGTTTGTTAAATTGTTTATTTACTTTATTTGGGTCCACTGATTTTGTTTTTTATTTTTATTTATTTATTCTATTTCGTCTATTCTAACTGGTGTAATTTGGTAATTTGTTTGGGTTAATTTATTTTGCTTATTTTATTGTCATTTTGTTTATTTTTTTTTTCAGTTTCCGATTTTTATGTAACGTAGTAAAAATTTCTTTTCATGTCTGCATTTGAGATGAGCTGGGATCTTTTATTTAATAATTTATTTTGGTTTGGGAATGTAATGATAGCTATTTTTTCCTCCAAGTTTTTGATTGGTTGTTGTAGGATGATGATCTTTTCCTTATTTTCCAATATATTTTTGATGTGATGTGCGTTTTGTTTTTAATTTTCCAGATATACTTAGAAAGCATTGTGCTGTTCGCATATTTACTATTTGTGAAAGATGTTTTATGCGCATAATTTCTTTGTTTCCAGGGTCCTTCTGTTACTCCTATGTATACTTTTTCTTTATTATCTGGTGATTTTATCGTGGCTTGGTATATTACATTGTTTTGTAAACAATTACCGTTTAAGGGACATTCTTTCTTTAATCTGCAGTTGCACGTGGGTTTAATTTGTTCGTGGTGTTTGTTGATAATTTTCCTGTTGTGAATTTTTATTATTTGAAACATGTTCTCGGTGCAACTGTAGCTTATTTTTACTGTGAAAATTTTTACTTTGTTGAATATTTTGTGTAGGGTGCTTGATTCTGAGAAGGGTTTGTGTAAGAATTTTAAGAATATTTTTCCTACGTTTGTTTTTACGTTTTTGCTGTACGGTGGGTTGACATTTCTTTTCCTGTTGACCATTTTTGTTCTGTGGTGAGTATGTGAGTGTTACTGGGAATCCGTTATCTTTTAGGGCTGTTTCGTAGTCTTTCTTAGCTTTGTTAAATATGGATTCATTGGACGAATTGTCGGAAAGCCTGCGGTCAATCGATTTTGGTATCTGTTTGATTATAGAAGGCGGGTGATTGGAAGATGTGTGTATACAGAATGGTTTATCATTAGGTTTTCTGTATGGTTTATATGTGCTTTTCTTAGGTTGAAGATAACATCTAGAAAATCTACTTCGTTGAGGTTAGTTTTTATATCTGTCGAATCCGTTATTTTTGAAAATATACATACTTATACGAGTGTATGTACATATAAAATGTAAATATACTAGTGTATATGTATGTATACCAGTGTATATGTAAATATATTAGTGTATGCGTAAATATACCAGTGTATATGTATTAACACCAGTGTATATGTAAATATACTAGAGTATATATATGTATACCAGCGTATATGTAAATATACCAGTGTATATGTATGTATGTATACCTGTGTATAAGTATGTATGCCAGCATATATGGAAACGTACCAATGGATATAGGTTTGTGTAGCAGTGTATATATTAATATACCAGTGTATATGTATATATACTAGTGTATGATGTATGTAACCAGTGTATATATAAATATATCAGTGTATATGTAAAGATAATGCAAACCTTTAGGCAAGAAGAATGTTGGAACTGTCATGTATTCTTGCCATATTTAAAGGGAAAAACCTTGTAATTCATCATTTCAGTTGAATTGCAAAGTTTTTCCTTTTTTTCCTTTTTGGGGAAATAGCATTCTGTTTAGATTCCAAAACATTGTAATCTGGAGTCCGCCTCTGGTGATAAAACGTATGCAGTAGACCTTTCTTGTTTTTCTCTTGCACATTTTCCATTGTAGTAATGAATTTACTTACTTGGCTTCTGTTTAAAATCTTATTTCCTCTTACATCATTTCGAAAATTGTCTTCATGAATTTCCACTGATATCATCAAATAAGTTGTCCGGAAGCCGCTTTTTATTTTTATTTCTTTTACTTATTTTCGATGATTAATACACAAAAAATGGAAAGGCTCATGACAAGGATGCGTTACTCACTGGATTTATTTACTTTACAGAGAAAACTAGAAGTTCTACCAGAATTTATTGCTGGCGAATACAGTCCTAACGATATAAGATACGTATCGATGACAAGCCAGACATGTTAATAAAGGACAGCAGAAAGAAAGAACTAACCTAAAAGTGTAAGACGACAGAACGTATGCATGTTAGAAGGGGAAAACCTAAGGATGCGTTCTGCGAATTGGAAAAGTACATAAAATTAACTATTTTGGAATTATTTTAACAGAAGATGCTAAATGTGATACAGAAATCTGAAGCTGTATTGGAAATGTGAATGATACCTTTCAAAAACAAAAGAAATAATTAAAAACCCAGAATAAGAGTACTGAATATCAATCTTGCTTTATGGTAGTAAATATTCGATAATTTCCTCACATATAAATGTTAGACTTGAAGCTGAAAAAATATGGTTCTACAGAATACCATGTGAACAATGAGAGAATTCTAATGAGAATGGGAAGAATAAACATAGTGTATAGAGTAGAAAAAATAGTTGAGATTTCCAGAACACCTAAGGCTGTGAAAATGACAGGACATATTGAAGGGAAGAAAGAATAACCTGCATAACGATCTTGTGTAAACGGATGGCATCATATGAACTGGGTGGGACAGCAAGGTGTCAAACATTAATTAACGCTATAAAGGATATGAAGTTCTGGAAACCTTGTATCACACACTTTCTAAAGGGGCATAGAAGAAGATGAAGCAAAGCAAAGATTTGAGTTTTTCCTCGTTCTTTGGAAATAAGAAGCCTGGGAAATCAGTGATCAGATTCAACATTTTCAGCAATCGGTTTCTTTATTTGAATCTATATTTCATAGTAAAACTGTTGCGGTGTCCGCTCTCTAAAGACTCTATGTTGGACTCTTCCGCCTACTATAAGATTAGTAGGAGAGAAGGACTTTAAGGAACAGTCGAATAGATTGATTCCTGGGTCAACCGACACAAACTCACTAGTCGTGTAATACTCTTCTGTTGTACTTACTGTTTAATATATGATATATCTTCAACACTTGTTTTGTTATTTCTCTAACCATTTACTTGGTCACAACATCTTGGCGACGAAGGATTCGAAGAAACGGACTTCACGTTAAACCATACAAAAATTTTGCCAGTGTCTAGAAAAGTGGTGAAGAAAGGAATTCTAATCAAACTCTACGACAAAAGGGTACCCAGTGTTAATTACAACACTGACAGTGAAAAAAAGAAACTCACCAAACAATAGGATTTCTACAAGTAAGGTTGGTGAACCTTGTTACGAATGTAAAAGTGTAATGCTAGAGTTGATGAAACACCAACAGGAACAAAAACTACTGTTGGAATAGAAATACCAAGAAAGACAAGAGAAATTCCAATGAGAACAAGCAGAACACCAACAGGAAAAACAACTAGTGTTGGAACAGAAATATCAAGAGAGACAAGAGAAATTCCAACGAAAACAAGCAGAATACCAGAAGAAATATGAGGAATTGCACCTAGAAATTCAGGTTAGACAACAGAAATTTGAAGAAATGCCCCTTCAAACACAGAATGAGCAAAGGCTCTTGTATAATATATCCATCAAAAGCCAAAATGAAGACAGCGAAAACGTGTTCCCTCAAAATGCTATATGGAGTGCTATTGAAAACTTCACATTTGCACCTGAAGAAGAAATTACATTCGCTTCGCACTTTAAATGTTACAAGGACTTATACAATACGGATTGTGCAAGTTGGGCTGATCATAAAAAGGTTCGCCCACTCCTCAGGAAATTAGACACAACATAAGATACTAAGTTTGTTAACTTTTGCCTGAGAAAACTAGCGACTTGAAATTTAAAGAAGCGGTTCAATCATTAACAACTCTTTAGTCCAAAAAACATCACTGTTCCACAAGCGTTGGAAATGCATGAATCTCACCCGCAAAGAAGACGAAGATTATACTACTTTTGCGAGTGTAGTCAATAAACACTGCGATGACTTCAAATTGGCAGAGTTAAGCGCCAATAATTTTAAATGCCTGATTTTCGTCCAGGGTTTGATTTTAGCGAAAGACGCCGAAATACGTCGTAGGGTACTCAGCAAGCTTGAAAACGAGCCCGACGTTACTTTTTGGAAAGTTGCCGAAGATTGTCAACGTATTGTGAGTGTCAGAGAGGATTCGAAAAACATCGTACATAGTGGCGTGGCTCACATTAAAGAAAAATTACAAAGTGTCAAACAAAAAATAATAAAGTTACTTTGCCGTCAATACCATGTTTCGGTGTGGTCAATTACATTGGTATAGAGAGTGTCCTTTTAAATATAAAAATGTTTTAATTGCGATAAATTGGGACACAAAAGTTCCCACTGCAGGATTGAAACCAAAATATCTTTTATCCACCATGTCCTGAAATAACATGGACGTTCAGAGCTCTCCAAAATTATCTTGTCCTTTGTAAATCTCAGTAGCTTTTTACTCTTTGTCTTGTGTCTGTCATCAATTTACACAGGCTCATTAAGTATCTTCCTCAATGTCTACTCCTGCCTCTCTTTCATAAGTGTGTCTTGTGTGTGTTAAATTCTCTTTGGCATTCTTTCTTTATTAAACGGCCCAAAATTACAGATATTCTGTCCTGATTGCAAGTATCAGGTTCCTTATAGTTCATATTGTTTTTCCTTAAATCTTCCGCATTCCTCATATGTTGTGGACATGCTATTCTCAGAATTCGCCGGTAGAACTAAATCTCTGTTGATTCTTTTCATTATCTTGTCCAGCATTAGTGATATAGTCATGACACCATATGTAGTCTGTCGTTGCTCTATAATGGGTCGTGTCAGATGCGTTGCTACGTTAGTTTCTATAGCTTTCTTGAAACGAATATACCAAGGTTAGACGATCTCTGTTACTGAAAAACAAATAGCTTTTTCTTTAGAAGAAAGGTTTTTTTTATCACAGTGTTAAATAACATAAATCATATGATATGTATTGGATCCTTTTATGGTCCTCAGTAGAAACATCTACCGACTACTTGTCAGTGAGTTAGAGAGAGAGGTTAGTGAATGTGTTAGTGAGAGAGAGGGAGAAAGTCTTCTAATTATTTTTTGCTCGCTTCTATCAAGCAATTTCAGCCGCATTTGTTCACTAAAAGACAGAAATTTACAGATGATAGAGAAAACTCCTTTTTTGCAAACAAATAATTTGTCTTCTCGCTATTTGCTAATTCGTTTATTCACGAGTGACTGAAAAAAGACATTCAGACTCACCACGCTTTTCCTCTTCAGTTTTGGATCGCATTTGTTCGCTAAGAGGCAAACATTTTCAGAGGAGGGAGCGACTCCATTTTTACAAGCAAATAATTTGTTTTCTCGTTAGTTCTTA
The DNA here is from genome assembly GCA_964036315.1 of Acanthosepion esculentum. Lineage (NCBI taxonomy): Eukaryota > Metazoa > Mollusca > Cephalopoda > Sepiida > Sepiidae > Acanthosepion > Acanthosepion esculentum. Next base: position 95,746,450 of record OZ038475.1, read on the forward strand.
ACTCCGTTATTCACGGGTGACTGAAAAGGCTCTCACACTCATCACACCTTTCAGATTCAATTTACAGATGACCGTCAACTGACACATTCAAACAGTGTATTTCAAAAATACAATATATTTCCAACAACAGATGTTGCTGTTTATTAGTTTGGAGTTTTCACCTCTAATCCTTTATTTATAATTTACTGTATACATATAATGTTAAATATTTATTCCCATATAGGCAATTAGATATATATTAACTATATTAACATTTGCATAATAGTTAATTACAAGGTAGTACCGAAAATTTCAAGACTAGAACAATTTCTCCAAATCAGTATTTCAGTGTCCAAACAACAGAATACTGTTTACACTATTTTCATTGTTCGGACTGTTGTCCTCATCTTTATTGTCATATCTATAACGTTTCGGCCATTATACGCTCCGGTCTTCTTCAGGTGAAGCACACCTAGCCCAGTGGAAAAATGCGTTGGTTGAAGTAATCCAAAAAAAAAGACCTGACCCAAACAGTTTTGAGTTCAATTACTGAAGCGAATAAAAAAAATTGGAGAGTTTAGTTACTAAAGGGGAATTAACTGAAACTGAGACGAGCAGAAAAAAACATGGAACGTAGAACTAGAGCGATCTACCCCCGTGGACTAAATAAGGGGTTCAGTTCAAAATTCCAATGTATCACCTGAAGAAAGTCGGAGCGAACAATAGCCGAAACGTCGTGGATATGACAATAAAGAGTCTGAACAATGTAAATAGTTACAATACCTCAACTCAGAAATATAGACAGAAACAGAATAGTGATTTTGAGAAATGATTAGGGCCGCGATATTTTTCAGCACGCACGGGACCATTTTATAGAAGTTTCCTTCCACAAGTGATATTCTTTTATATAGCCGTTCTACGAAATGACTTAATATGCAAACCAAATATATTCAAATTGACACTTGATGACAGTAAACAGACGGAAGAATGACGAATTGTATACCATCACAAGCAACGTACAGTACTGCCTTTTTAATTTTGATTCTTATGGCAATATAAAAATAAATTACAAAATTAAAAACAGTATACACTGTTAAAAAATTAAACGGATTTTCATGTCAGATTAAGATTTTTATTCGAAATTGATGCGAAAATTTTCAAATTTATGATCACGAGGATAACCTGTGTATTCATGGCCGATATTGATTGATATTTTTACTGCTTATCAACCCTTTGTGGGTTCTTTAAAGACAATACATATTTTGGATTGTAAGAATAATTCTTTATTTTTACGAGCGAATATTGCATTAATATTATCTTGAGAATTAAAATTATTTTTCCAGATACAAGTCATCCTATTTACCCATAACCGGGGGGCGGGTGGTGGTGATAATTCATACCATAACCAAGGGTATTTGAGCGTAAGCGAACATTATGAACACGACAGGAATTCGAACTCGCTTCTACTGATTTCCAATTCCCAGCAGCTATCCAATGAATCGCCTTCACATCTCCATAAATAGTGAAGAAGATCCACACGAAAATAAGTTAGATGAAAATATTGTATACTAATCCATCGAATGTCTTATGAAATTCTCTCCTAAGACATGTTTATGAAGAAAGGATTCACTTTTGAAACTGATTAGCATGGGAGAGAATTACTATTGCTATCTTAAGTTTTGTGTTTCTCGTTACTAAATTCATCATAGTGAAAATAAAACAATTGCCAAAAGATATTTATGTCTTTAAAACTATATTTGTTTCGAAAGTTGGGGCTGGGAGAGCTTCATTTACGATACATTTTTAGAGTCATCGACACCAGTGGATTATACCATATTTGACACCATAGGTATCCTTTTTAAACAAATAGCTTGACATTGATTCGCCCTTTGTTCATGTACAGTGTAACCCGGATATAAGAGAGTTGTCGGACCTGGAGAAGCAGTCTCTTATATCCGGGTTTCTCTTATATCCGGGTTTGTCTATTATATATACATTAACACAGGCTCTAATTTGGGATCAGAGAAAATCTATCTTATATCCGGGTTTCTCTTATATCCGGTTTTCTCTTATATCCGGGTCTCTTATATCCGGGTTACACTGTATATAATGACACAGCAAAGAATGAAGATATATATATATATATATAGAGAGAGAGAGAGAGAGAGAGAAAAAAAGTAGATGCTAAAACTTTCAGAGTAAATTGCTTGAACAGAGAACAAATACGATGTTAATTTCAAAATTTGATCGTTAAATATTTATCTATATTTTATTAGAAGGCTTACGACCATATCACGTTGAAACACTAGTTCTCATATGAGAACCGTAGCTAAATAACTTAGAGGCTTGTTAGTACGCAATTGAGCGACCTCTTGGGAATACCAAGTGCTGTAAACTTAAATGTGCAAGTGGTGAAATGGATAACAACCCGGAATTTGAAATCCATTCCAGTAGGCTTCTTTATATTTACTTTATGAAAATAGTCTTGGGAAGCGTATGAATTCACCATTTTTGTTCAGTAAATCATTATCTTCTCCAAAATTCTTCCAATCTAATAATATTTTCTTGGTTTAATTAACCTGCAAAAGGCTGATACACTGTAAAATACAAATCAATCAAACAACCAATCAATCAAATTCTATTACAAAAACTATGCAAAATGTAAACATAACAAGCGTTATTCATAAGGAGGAAAGGCGAATTCGGCAGCCCACTTCAATGGCGAAGGCCGGCTTTGGTGGAAGAAAGAGAAAGGCATACAGAAAACAAATGAAAGTCACAATAGCGTTTTACAGTGGAATTTGATCAACTTAACAATTTTCATCTAAAGTTTGCTTGTTTCGGCAATCAAACAGTATGATGTGCACTGGGAAATGTGGAAAAATATATTCAATGGTCAGGCATTTACTTTTTTTGGATAGACAGACAAGAAGTACCGTATGCATAATTTTGCCAAATTTATCCCTAGGGATGCGGAATCACCCTGTTATTATTTGAGCATGACAAAGATAAGAAAAGAATGAAAGAACATTTTTGGATATTGTCTTCAGAAAAAAATCGATCTTCAGGAAACATCTTAATATGTTAATATATTCGAAAATAATTTTCAGATGTATGAAAAGAAAATCTGAAGGCTCATAACTGAGTGATATTTTAAAAGCCATTTATTTGTCTGGGAAGTGTGACGTCACACAAAACCTGAGGCGATTAAAAAGACGTTAATGAAAAAATTCTTCACGGCTTGCGTGTATTGGCATTTATTGGCACACACACTCAAACGGAATATAACACAAGGTCAAGTTTAATGTGTGATTATATGGAACTCGGAATAAATTTTCTAAAGGCACTTCCATATTTCTCTATTAGGACGCCTGAGGCGCCTGAGATGAACATTATATACCCAATGTAATGAAATTGGAGAGGTGTTTCCTGGGGACAGTATTTTTCCGCACATTCATTCGAGCGCCCACTTAGCCGAGTTTAAATTGGGAGTTTCACGCGTACAGAGAGTTTCACGCGAGTCTAAACTGGGAGTTTCACGCGTGGCCAGAAAAATGCGTAAGACCCACGGATTCGATATTTTCCTCATGGGGGCAGCTCTTGCGTTAAGGATCAAACTTAGTTGTTTCTCGTTGAGTTATTGATTGGGTGCCTGAATATATATATATATATATATATATATATATATATATATATATATATATATATATATGGCATGAAGATTGCGTTTAAGCATAAAATATACTGTCGCCGGTGTGTTGACTTCAGTGTCCACTTTATATTTACATACGCTCTATCTCTGGTATTGACCACTAATAAGTATAGTTTCCGTATTTTCATAATATATATATATATATATATATATATATATATATATATATATAATTAGTAACAGAAGCCATTGGTTCATACCAACGGCTTTCCATACTCAATACTCATCGGATTCACTCTCTCGTGGTCATGTGTGACGTCATGAGCTGTTTTGCGATTTTCGCTTTCAGCGTCTTACATGCACGTGTTTATCGTTGCTTGGAAATCATCCATGTAAACAAAAACAGACTATCATCAATTTCTTGTTCGTGTATCGCTTAATATATTGTGTAATTGTCATCTTCGATAATGGCTTATGTAAGCCGAAAGCTTAGATTGGATTAAAAAATATGTATCAATATTGTGATTTTCTTTCATTGATTAATGATAATGTTATTAAGCTTATCAGACGATATGAAAAGAACTTACATAAAATATATAGAAAACACTTATCTATATTATTTAATGAAACATGTATGAATATATATATATATATATATATATATATATATATATATATATATGTATATATATATATATGTATATATATATATATATATATATGTATATATATATATATATATATATATATATATATATATATATATATATATATATATATATATATATATATATGTATGTATGTATGTATACATACAGACACACATAAGCTATTTAGATGTAATGAAATGTCTGTTGAATATGAGAATTTAGAGTGAAAAGTATTCGTACTCATGGACAGACGTAGAAAGTCAATCGATCGAGAATTCAATAAATTGATCCTTGAAAAGAAAGATAAAAAAGAAGACATGATGGACAATGAGAAAACTAAGCTAAATGAATGTAATGGAGATGGAAAAAGAATAGATAGAAAGAAGAAAAAGAATAAAGTGATAAAGATGGAAGATAACGCCAAGAGTTGAGAAATTATTAAAGGAATAAAAAAAGACGATTAATATAAACGCATCACATAAAGAATAGGAAAGCAGGGATATCAGAAGATATAAAGCGAGGAGAAAGAAGGAACGCAAAAGTCAAAAGAGAGACAAAGCGAGAAGGAGTGAGAGTGGCTGCCTTTTGAGTGGCAATAAATGAAAATTTACGACACCGTTTTGAGTTGATCTATAAATGACTAAAGGGCGTTTTCTTTGTTTATATGTGTTGGACTGATAGCAGTGAAAGCCGGAGAATCACCTCAGTTCGTGAAGAGGAGACTTGAACAGAAATGTGGCTCTACAACATTTGAGCAAGGAAAAATGGGATCTAAAAAGACATTAGTGCGTAGAATCATAAAACGACAGTCCAATTTTCTAGGAAGCCTGATGAGGAGTTTGGAAAATTTTATACTCACAGGACATAATGAAGGCACGATAAACATGGGAAATAGGCAGTAACGTAGGTGACAAACCTGTGAAAATGAACTGGGACTGATTTGAGAGGACAAATGTTAATTAGAGATAGGAAATTGTGGAGAGTTGTAATCGCCTCCGGATTGATGGATCACCGCTGATAGAAGAAACAGAAGTATGAAGAATATTTTTTATATACAAAATGATGTGTGGATCACCTGAATTCTGAATGTTTCATCAGTATAACAAAATTAGTAACATGTTTGTCTTCATTTAAATCAAAATGTATCCTATAAAGTATTGACGTAATTATGTAATGATGATTTGTTATAAAAAAAAACCCCAAAGAAATCACACACATCATTCAGTTTCTTAATTAAAACGTTTTTTTTTCGCTTTAACTTTACTCAAAATGTGGCTGACAGGCACTTAATGTTACCTAAGACTCGTTCTGGAAATTCTCAAAAACATTACCAAAATATAAACACTTGAATATCTTGAAAATTAATTTGCTAATTCAGTGAGTTTGGTATCGTAAGTGTTCCATTTTTCAGACGAAGTTTAAATAAGTACAAATATTTGACCGCTTGTGTTGTTAACATGCTGGGCTATGATACCAGAGGTAGTAAGTTCAGGCGTAAGACAAATTTGGAAACGTCACCTTAGGCCAATAAATCTATATCACTCTACTTTTTTATTTTCCTTTTTATATAAAATTAAAGATATCAAAAAGGAAATGGCTTTGTAGAATCGTTCTTTAATTCCTTAGTCGTTTCCACATAAATAAAAGTTATGAGGTGAACATTCTGTCATGAGAAAGTTTTGTTCTAAAGCTGCAAAGTATTCTAAAGAACGAAAATGTAATTAACAGATAAAAGGTGAAAATATCTAAGCGCTTTATCGCATAGCCCTGTCCATATGCAAATAGGCGATTATATCTAACACATTCAACGTGGACATTTGCACGATCTTTTTTGTTTTCACATCGCAAGAGAATTGATTCTAGCTTATTCTGTCTTTCTATTTTATATAGAGCATCAAGGTTTTTCAGGTTCTATAAAATTGTTTGGCCTCGAGAAGTGCACCCAAAAAGCTACATAGTAATCATTTATGAAAAATGCATTAACATTTAACACATTAATGACCCCCATCCCAACAATTGGACATTAATGTGTTATAGGTAGAATGCTATAATATGAATATTTTATTAACTTATGATTAATACATGAATTTTAGAAACATTTTATTAATACCAGATTTTACAGTGGGCATTAACGGGTTGAAGATGAATTTGAGCATCTTTAAAGGAAATGTTTGGAGTTTAATCACCGCTTTTGTTGCCTGAATAGACTTTATTTCAAGATAATGTCCTGAGAACCTGGAGAAATTCTAAAGTTATTGCAAATCATTTCGTCAGAACTAAATAATCTATTTACGAGTTCAGTCACGGATAATGGTCAGTGGTCGTGCTTACATAAACGATCTTCCCAATTCTAGACATCAATTAAAGATAGGAAAAAGGTAAGTTTTCAGTAAGTTTAAAACGATGGTCACACAGATCGGATTCTTTCATTAAGAGAAAAATGGGTCCGAAACACATGGGTCAAGCCAATTGTTATCTTTGGTTATTCACTAGAAAACAGTTTCGGTAGTTCCGGAATTCTTGAGTATAACAACTAAGATGACGATATTTATCCTCGTATAAAAGCATATAATAATGATACTTCCTCAACTAAAAAAATCCCATTTAAATAAATACTAAACGCTTCAACTCATAGCATTAATTAGAGAGGCGATAAAACATGTTACGATCCAAGCGACATCTTTTGGCATCCAACATTAAGTTTTAGATAGGAAACAAAAGAAAGAAAGAAAAGCTATAATCAAGTGAAGATATTTGTCAAAACATTAGCGTTGCCAATAGTCAATGTCTTGGATTAATTTGCAAAATCACAAAGGGAATAAAACAGAAAAAGTAGTCAGCGATCGGGTGTAACTGAGGAAAAAAAAACAAGCCATTTTTTAAACGAAGAAATCTATGCCGATTAGATTAATCTCTAAGTCGGACAAGGGTGTAGCCTCTAATTAGATTTTTCTTTCCATTGTATGGCATTAACGAAGCCAAATCAGGTCAGATTGCTGCTCACCTCATCAAAATAAATTAAATAGTATTTGGAAGATTCTGATGATAGTCGACAATTCCAAGCATCTTTAGGACGTAGGCGATCATGAATCATCACGGGTTTTTATTTATTACCGCTGAACTGCCATGCATTTTTGGGAAAGATAATGGAGTGGTTTTTCGTTGCATTTTCTTGGCTTGGAAAAAGTCGTTTCTCATTGCCTTTTCCCGTATTTCCTTTCCTTTGACTAGTAGCCACACAAGGCTAAAGATCCCAGTCTACCCTACCATTTACCGAATACCGAGAGAAGTGATGGGCACCTGTGAAAAGGTAAACACAGCGGAATTAACCAGAACTTGAACTCGGCTTAATACTTACTATTTAAGTGGAAAATATCATAAGGTCATGCATATAAAAGCGTCACAAGGTACGTTCGGTATGTTTGCAATTTTTGAACCACGCACATTTCAAACTAGAAAATGTGTTAACAATGTGAAAAGGAATCAAATTCAGGTGTAGTAAATATATTAAAATAGATTATGGATCAAACATTAGCAAATATTTATTTATACAAAAAACCCGAGTTCATATGCACCCAAAAGTATATAATGTACTTTTGTGTTGAATAAAGGTCGTTCCTGGAATGTAAATATAAAGAAAGTAATGAATAAAATTATTTGAAAGGCATTTCTTTGCAATAAGGAAATAGTTTGCCGATTCAAATTAATACTATTTTATTAGCCAAATCTCTAATGGCAAATTTAATACGTTATTTATGTTTCACGTACAGAGAATTTGTATAAATCTTTTGTAGACGTTTCGTTACCTACAGGTCGGTGCATGGATATGCAAGAAAGCTGCAACAGCAAGAAATGCTGTTTGCAAAAGAAAAGAGGGAAAAGTGAAGAGTAACAAATTGAAAATCGTGGCCGCTTTTGGAAATTGTTTACATGTAGTCTTTGACGACTGGGTCATTCAAATAAATGCGAAAATAGTGCAATATTTGACTCTTGCATATAATATATAAAAACATCGATGACGCGTTTCTGTTCTGACTGTTTAGACTGATTAAAAAGTCACCTGTATTAACATTTCCACAATGCTAGGAAAATCTTAGAAGTATCGTCGAAGTTTAGACACTTTTTTTGCTTGTGCAATTAATCAACAAAACGGTTTCCACAGAAAGATACAATAAAAATTATTTAAAGTATATACGTATACGAGAGAAAGTAAAAATTATCCATGCATATAACATGAATATCTTTTGGAGAAAGTGTGGATAATTATTACTGATCCTAGTATATATATATATACTTACTCGGAATAGAAAAGTAATATGTGTGTGTGTGTGTGTAAAAGAACGATGAGTAAGATTCCAGCGTTCAAAACATTAATTTAAAACAGGGCTCAATCCAAAAGTAGAGCAATGAATCTTTATTATGCACTGTTACATTAGAACATGTACGTACACACTACAAAACTGTACAACTTGTTTCGACGTTAAAGAATTATTAACGTTTCATCAGGTGTGAAATTAGTAGCATCGTTATTTCCCACCTGATGAAATGTTAATAATTTTTAACTTTGAAACAAGATGTATAGTTTTGTAGTGGGTTTTTATATGTTCTAATGTAACAGTGCATAATAAATAAAGATTGTATGTATATATATATATATATATACAAAGCTCTCCGTGTTTAGTGCTATTCAAAGAGAAATCTTTAACATAGAAAGGCAACGGTGTGCAATTGGCTCATTTGAAAAACGCATGTGAACAACGAAGATTTGACATGTTGCAAATGTAATACCATTTTTCTAAGTCCAGACCTTTTATCTTAGAATGTCACTTGGTTTTGTGTCTGGTAAGCGCTATCAAAATATTCCACAAAGATTGTATCAGTATAAGAAACGTTCTGTAATGCTGGAATAATCAGGTTAAGTATATAAAGTATTGAAAAATTTGAGAAACCAGGTGCGAAAAATGAGAAATCCATCGAACAATCAGCTTGGTATCCGACATAAAACTATAATTAAGATTCTCATGAATAGCGCTAGTAGCATATTTGGACCAGAAATAGAACAAGAACAGCGTGGCTTTATTCAATACACTGGTAAAAGAAATGAAACCTCCATGATCGCAGACAATATACATCGTTGGGTAAATTATTGCCATTTTAAATTTTTAATTTCGTTCATGCGCGTTGTTTGTTTTTGATTTTATCAACTGTACAGTACAGTAGGGTCAGTTGGAACCGTCTATGAGAAAATGAGCACCATGGCACAATTCATTCCACTAGAAATTTGGAAACAGCATGCTTGGCATACACGCTGGAAGCTCCAATACGAATATTTCAGATTGTTTGTGGTTCAGAGGAATCAGAAATAGTTGAATGAGTCAAATGGTGATTACGAAGGTACGACAGCTCGGAAACGTTTTGATAAGAAAAGAACCCCAAATTTGTTGATGTAGGGATCAAACTCAACACAGCGGCCTACATAGCCTTGCGGAGGTTGTGCAGCCGTAGGTGAAGAGGGTGGCTGCGGGAGGACCCTAGGTTTGGCAACAGGACTCTGAACCATGCCCCACAAGCAAGTGAAAATCAGTCATATCTGTCTGAGAAATACTATATATAATATTATATGCGGAGTGCATTTGAGCGAGATCCCAACAAAACTCCTTTTAATACTAAAGATGAACAGAAGGCAAGGATTAGAGCAGCATTCACAAACTTAAACAAGGAGACTGTCCAACAGACATGTGGGAGATTCCGAAGTCGTCTGGTGGCCGTGCTTGAAGGCAATGGTTATTTTATTGAATAAATTTACTGTTTAGTGTTTCAAAGATATTTGTGTGTAACTTTGGTAAATATATCTGTTAAAATGAGATGTGAGTGCTATTTTCATTTTTGTGTAATTTAGACGACAGTATATCAACGCACTCTGTAGGTATGTTTAATCCAGTACAGTAATTATACAAAGACATTCGGTAAAGTACAGTATGTGAAACTATTTGAAATGTTAAGATAGCTTGATATTTAAGAAAAAATTATTCAACCAACACATAAAATATCATCATCATCATCGTCGTCCTGATGTTACTGTATTTCTGACTACGACAGATTGTTAACACACGTGAGTGGCCAATTTACTGGGGAACGTGTGTTTTATTTTTTACTCAGATGTCACCTGTTGATAGAAACACTTATGGCTAGGTTGGTAGTCTATCTGCTCATTAGATAGGTTTGTGACTACCGTAAGAGCACAGCCATCGGCGGCTTTCTAACAGGGTCATGTAGCAATGTCACTCACAAAGCTTATCACAATTCGTGTTATGCCTTTCAAGCACTTCCTAGCACTTTCAAGCACCCCCAAAAGTGCTTCACGATGATATTATGTTCCCGAAGCTCCAGAACGATATTATCAAGAAGTTAACTACTTGACTCAGGATTGATTCAAATCCGGATCTCTTAGGCGTAAGGCTTACTCGGTAACCTTTCAGCTACACGCCTGTAGCTTAAACCGTAATATGTACTGGGGACAAACAGCTAGCATGTAGGCATAGATCGATTTAAGTAAATACACATATATAGGGACTATGTCAAAAATGTATTTTCTCAAGGGATCTATTTAATCTGAACAGTGACCCAATGGGCAAAACATGTGAGCAAAGATAGAATTTTAAATAGGCACAATAAAGAAAGTGATATTTATAATCAGAAAGAGACAGATGATATTTCTGAGTCGGCTATCAAGGAAAGAACGCCTAGAAAATTTAACACCCACTAGGTATATCGAAGGCAAGAGAATCATAGTTCGAAAGGAGATGCTAAATGAAAGAAGACAGTGATCTACCAGGATTTATTATTGGAACATTAACAACACACGGTACACAGATTTTTGTGACGAAAATTTCAGCAGGAAATCTGAAAAACCTATTCAACAAGGTAGTTAAGGAAAGTAAGAAGAAAGGACTAATCAGTAGTTATAAAAACAAACAAACATAATACATAATTGTCAGAAAAAATATCAATTCAAAGTTTAGGTTACACACCGGGAACGTAAAAAAATAATCATTTGAGGAAATGTAACTTTCTGAATATTATCTTAATATATATGCAGGTAGTGTAAAAAATATCGGCGTTGAACTTGGGATAGCAATCCAAGTTAAAATGTCAATGTAATCAGTGGCGTTCACTCGCAACAAAATAGTATTGAGGAAGGCATACGGCTATATTATCTTCTCCACTTCTATAGGTTAAATAGCAGGGTTGTCTGTAAATTTGTGTGGTCAAGAGTCTAAGCCAAATAAAGCGAAGAGAACAAAAATCTCAAACTGTGGATAAAGGAACAAAAAACAACTCCACGATTTTTCTCATGAAATCATGGTAATTCACAAATAATAAAGAATAGGAATCTGTGGAGAGTCATCATCGCGAACGTTCTTAAGGGAATACCAGGTGATGTACGCTTGGATATGCGTATGGTGTAATGAATGGATAACGACTCGAATTGGAAATCAACGGCCACGTATCCGTGACTAAGGCGAGCCTTCAAGTTGGAGGACATCGGCTGTGGGTTGATCTAGAGAGATATGGTCGATGCCATGTTTACATTGCCCAAGACACGTTACTCATGGATTAATACAACCCAGATTTATGAAAGGAAATGGCTAGGTGCTCGGCGAAGCTGCGATCCTAAAACCACACCCGGTTATTGGAATGATGATGATGGATAGGACCATCGAATGTAACAGGACCGGCATATTCTATATTTGACTTACAGAAAAAAATTATTTTCGGACATTTATAAAATTTTTTTAATACATTTGGAGAACAAAGTGGATTTCATATGATATCTAATTCGTTTTTGTATCTATCAAACTTTATTAAAATGCATAGAAAATGTCAGTTCTTTATGACTATCCAGTGAATATATTTATGTAGTCGTAGCCGTCAAGTATTGTCTTGGCGAAGATATTTAATATCAGGTAATTAGACTATCTAGCAATTTGCAAAGAATAAAGAACTGTACAAGACATAAAAAAAAAATCGGCGCGGGTCACATTTGAGTACAGACAGAAAAACTATTCTAAGAAATTTAAAACAGTGTCACAGATAAGGGAGGATGAAGAAGAATTAATGGCAAATAACGAGAACGAAAAACGGATATGGAACATTAAAGAACAAAGCAAACAATACAATGTGAAAATGTAGATTATAAAAACCCTCGGTATTAAGAAAAAATATCTTTGATGTAAATAAATCAAATATATGTAGGAAGCACAACCCATAATTTCGGAGACTTATTATGGGAAACATTATTCGATCTCAGCCGCTGGCCTGTTTTTGCTCATAAAAGGCAGCGGTTAAAGTGTCTAGTACATTCGCTCCCCAGATATTCCGATTTTTGATCATATATAATAATAATAATAATAATAATAATAATAATAATAATAAACGCTTTATTTAGTGGGCACACGTGTTTAAATAGATATCCCTCTTTTTTAAACAATGAAAATAATGCCTACCGGAGTAGAAATCGAGATATCATGATAAATACTACAAGGGCTGTTGATACTAATTTCCCTGGAAGCGTGTTGAGAATTTTTCAGTTTGAGTCACTTCCCAAAATTTTAGCACATAATCAGACATCAGTATTTTATGAAGGATATTTCGATCAGTTTTAGAACGTTGGCTCATCTTTTTTTTTTTATTGAGAATAGGAAATAGAAAGGAACTGTTGCTAACAATCAGAAAGAGGCAAATAAAATGTTTGGGATACTTAACAAGGACAGGAAGCCTGTAGAATTTAATAATTTTAATAAAAATATTATATAAAACATTCCATAAATCTAAAAGAAATTTAGCAATAGCAGCACTTTTCGAAACAACTGATGTCGGAAAATATAATGGACAATCTGTCACTGACTCTTCGAGCATGACTCCTCAGAGGCAAGGGAACTTTTTTCTGCGATTTAAGTTTAACCCAATATCTTGGTGGAAGATGGATTCCTGCATATTTTAACGTCGTTAGTACGAAGTGAACGAAATAGAATTTACAAAATTTGAACTCAGTTCTACGACAGTACTTTAACCGTTATGCTTTCACAGAAAAAAAAACGCACTCACGCAGGCACACACACTTATACCGAATTAAGCCCGTTGATATTAATTGTATGATTTAAGAAAATAAAAAGACAGGGTGTACCCACTAAAAACAAAGTTTTTATAAATAAGAATAGTAATAATAATAATATATATATATATATATATATATATATATATATATATATATATATATAAGTAATTCATTGAGTCTGAAAGAAACCTCAACAGAATGCAGAAATCACTGGACGGCCGTTTCGTCCTATATTTGGGACTCATCAGCAGTGCGCATCCACTACCGAGAATTGAAACCCAGTTAGGTTTTCAAGCAAACGTCACCGTGGCCCGTTGAACTGTTGGTATGACGTTGCTTTATAACCTAACTGTCCGGGTATCATATATATATATATATATATATATATATATATATATATATATATATATATATATATATATATATATATATATATATATATATATAAAAAGAAACAAAGAAAAAAGTGAGAAATGTAAAATACACAAAGCCAATAACAGGAAAAAGCGTCACCTTAGAAAACTGAATATTAATAATACAAATAACGATATAACACAACGATATAAAAACACAAACTACAGAAATCAACAAGACAATGGCTATAAACTAGATGAAAGCATAAGCAACGAAATACATAGATATCTCATTATTTGGTAAATATATACAAATTACATTCATCACTTACAAGAAAAAATAACTCCAAAATGGTCATCGCCATCAACAAAAAATCAAAACTTACCAAATCAATGTTAGCTTACCTATTTTAAGAATATCTCTCAAACACTACTAACCTATATCTCTATCTGTCGAAGAGCATATTGTCTTTATTATGTCTCTGTAATTCACAGGCCGGTAGACGTAATTCACATTGATTAAAAACAGGACGACTACTTTCACATAATAACCAAAATTAACGTTTGGAGTAGTAGGATTTCTATAAATGTCTTACTTTATATATGTGTTTGCGCGTGCATATATATATATATATATATATATATATATATATATATATATATATATATATATATATATATATATATATATATATATCTTTACACATTATTTTTAGTGGATACTTGTTGGCCTTGCGTTGATTCATTAAACAGTATATATATATTTTTTCGTCTACAAATTCGAGAAATCTTATTAAAGAAAACATTGCGATCTCTGACAGCAAGTGAACCTGCGGCCCTGCAGGCAGATGGAGATAACGATTAGCCCGGCAAGCCTTAACAGACATGCTAACGAAGAGCATTCAGGAGATGGCAAATTTCGTGCTATCAACCGAACATTTCCCTGACATAGACCATATTTGTACAGTTTTGTATCCAAGCATAAGTTGTGCCGGGTTAAAGGGTAGCTCCCCACACACCGGAGGACGTAGGTTCAATTCCTACCGGACAGCACAATCAAAATCTTCTTTCATAAAATTTTCCGAATATTCAGGCCGGTAGACGAAAATAAATAAATATGCTGTTTAATAAATAAAAAAAAATATATATATATATAAAAGTGAACATAGAAGTCAACACTTAGAGGCGACAGTCTGTTTCATGCTAGATGCAAACTTCTATGTTCACTTTTATTTTTATATTTACACATGTTCTATCTCTGATATTGAGCACTTTATCCCATAAATATACCACACTTTAAGACTATATTTCTTTATATATATATATCTATATCTATATATATATATATATATATATATATATATATATATATATATATATATCAAGAAAAAATAAAAATAAATGGATTGAATCTGACGTTATTTCTGATGTATACTTATATTTGAGTAGATGTTCTGTCTTTTTTTTTAATTAACTAGTATTTATTATCCAACGACATCTACCAGC
Source organism: Acanthosepion esculentum (assembly GCA_964036315.1). Taxonomy (NCBI): domain Eukaryota; kingdom Metazoa; phylum Mollusca; class Cephalopoda; order Sepiida; family Sepiidae; genus Acanthosepion; species Acanthosepion esculentum. The sequence goes on from OZ038475.1 coordinate 95,761,708, forward strand.
CTGTATATTCGAGAAATCTTTTCTGAAAAATATGCTTCCGTTATGGTGAAACGATCATTGCATCTGACGTACCTGACTGCACGGTCATATCCGGCGTGCAAACAAGCTTGGCTCGAAATAATGTTTTCGACCACACTCCCTTTGTCAATTCTCGAGACATCCATATCTGCTCTGTTTTCGTATCCTAACGTAAACAAAAACAATTTATTTTTAGTAAATGGATTAAATGCGACATATTTTTATATTTAATATATTTTTGTTTAAACATTATTTTCGATGGATTCGAGTAGAAGCTCTGTTTTTTTTAATTAAACAGTATTTCTTCTCAAACTACATCTCCCGGCCTGAATATTCGAGCATATTTTTCTGACAAGATTTCTCGAATATTCATTTCGGTAAAACAAAAAAAAGAGCACCTACTCGAATAGGAGTATCCATGAAAAATAACCACTGAAAAAAATACTAAAAAAATGAAACAAACTGGTAATGTCGGTTGAATGTTTATGTATACCGAAAAATACTATTAGATTTTTCACTGTTGCAAATAATCGGTTAATTTTCAAGGCAGGCAAATACTACTCAGAAAAGTGACACAACATAATCACCCTACACGAATTTGGATATATATCTCTCTAAACCAGCCTTATTAATCACTAATTCTCGCGTAAGTTCTGAAATATGCAGCCATTAAAGTAGCAATTGCTATCATTTGAAGTATTATCTCAAACAGAAATCATATAAATCCCAAGTGCTTCCCACAGTGCAACTTGATTTCTTCTGGCCGCGTCAGTATTTCAAATTGTATAATGCAGTTCTTTATTGTACTGCCCGTATGGTAGCAATTATGACGCTTTCTGAATATCGAAATTAAGAAACTAAATTTCTTTGAACGTACATATAGGTCATCTAATTGCTCGAAATATATAATTTAATCATGTTTCCAACACATACTTTGATGGTTTATCCTTCAGAGAGAAAATGCGGGCATAGTATTCATTCTAAGTAACTAATAATTTGCCCGTTAAACACTTCGGTTAGATGTTCATAATAGATTTGCTTTTAATTGGGTTTCTCTTTCAATATTGGAAGCATCTGTCTAATCGTAATTATCTTATATGATAATCCTATTTCATTTCATTTGGTAGAATTCAGTGCTGTCTTGAATGAAGACTTAGTGATTTTGAATAATCTCTTGTCTTTTAACAAGATTATGACTAACGTCTGCTGTCATAACAATGAGCTGTGCACTTAATGTCTTTGTTTAAAGGCTCGATATTCGATTTAAAAATATTTAATGGTTTACAAAATGAGGACAATTGTGTTCTTACTTCTTCAACGTGATCAATTTCAGCTCGTAACATTTGTATGTCGTTCTATAGAATATTAGACAATGGCAACAAAAAGGACAATCATACTTAACATCCGAAAGGGACCGTTGACATTTCTAGGATGCATAACGAGGAAAGAATGTTTGGAAAGTTTGGTACTCACAGGACTAACTGAAGTTAAGAAACACAGGAAAGCAACGCATAACCTACCTTGCAAACTTGAGTGATTGGATAGCGGAGAAAGGTTTGGGGGAGATGTCAAAAAGGTAAAATATATTAAGAGCTAGCTACAAAGGATAAGAAATTGTGGAGAGCAGTGATAGCTTACATCCTGAATAGACACGACAAATAAAAGAAGAATATTTGACGATTCATTTGCAACGGTTTCAAAAGCCCTAAGTTTTCTTAGCTTACTTTTATGCTTTAACATTATCATATATAATAAAATTTAAATTCATTAATAAAATATTAAACATGTTTCGCAATTACAAAAAACAAAACAAAAAACAATCCACCAAAACAAAACAACAAATTGTCATGTAAAAACAAACAATTTTTCATGGTACGGTCGTAAGAGGTATATGAACACTTGAACTCAAGTTTTACAAAAGTAAGGTTTGAGTGAGCAGTTGGGGAAGTATGATATGTCTTTTCTATTACGAGCTCTTACACTAAAATAAGTCAAGTAGAACTTTATTATCAATAATGTGTATGTCCTTGATGTAACTAATCCTGTAAACTCCCAGTTGTGTACAGGACTACAGACTCACCACCTTAGATGTTGTTACTGCCGTTTCTATAGTATTTTACGGAGTGGAGATGTTAACCACATGCCCAACCGATTTTCAATTTAGAGTTGATCTTCTAACTTGGTTGCCAACCCAAGCTAGAGAGTTCAGTCTTCTTAGCTATTTAACCCATTGCTAGGAAGGAGAGGAGAGATGACATTCATTACCTCTCTCAAGAGTATTTTTGTGAAAGTTTGAACACTGTACGCCGATCCTACTTTCATCGCTGCTAACTGCTGAGCTGCCTTTACAGCCTAATAATTTGTAATTTGGATAAAGATTCTATCCTAAAATTCTTCATCTTTGTTCAATAGAAATCATTTCAATCTTCGGAATGAAATCGCAAGCCAAGACCTTGTAAAATATTCTGAGAAAAGACTAGTTATTTTGCCGTATTTTACTATCTCAAGCGGTTTAATACGATTTCAATTTAATCCAGTTTGAATGTAATTTATTAGGAGCAGGTAGGTTCGCCTATCGATCAGTTCACACGCTTTCCCCGTTTTTGAACAGGCGTAGAAGTTTATCCCGTGTTTCTTGTTGAGGATTGTGTTTTCGGTTCTTTCTAAAGTCTTTTCATTCTTTCTCTCCTAGTAACCACTTCCGTCTTAGTGGCATTATCGCCTTGCTTCGGGAGTGGTGAAATGATAAAAAACAACGAAAATAAATAATTTATTAATTTTACTAAATATTATTTTGAAACGATTTTATTCGAAATAAATGGAAAAACGTTAGAATATATTAAAGGGTTCAGAAAGTAATGTGGCATTTTTGGAAGCAGTATAAATGTAAGATATGTTGAACTTATTAAGAACAAAATTCCGCTTGAAAGGTTCGGGAATTTGAAAAAAAAACACCTTTTTTAGCGGCAGAGTCTTTAAAAAGCATGGAAGTAATTGATTTAGAACTAAAAGAATTCTTTTTGTTCGTAATTCTAGATTTTTCAAAAAGGATAAAATAATTAATTCCAGGATTTCTTTGTTAATAACGATAACTATATGCTTGACAAATAAGTTTCACTTTTGATATAGTCGAAAAGATTTTTCCTGTATCTAAATGATCGCTATAATTAGAAAAGTAAATCTAATATATAAAACTTTTTTTTGACTATTTTGAGCATATTCCGAATATACTAGACTTACTTTTATCTTGGTAGAAATAATTTTATTGATCTTTCCATGATTAATTATTTTTAGATCTTCCAGTTTTGGCTTAGCAGAAGACAACATGTCGGCTACCATACTTTCCCTTACGTTCTTTTAAACTTAAAAACAAGACATTTTCATCTTCAACAGCTACAGTCTCAATAACAAAAGCTAGTACAATTAAAAATCATTAAAAAATGAACATTTAAAGAAGCAACTCAATTGATTGTCATTAAAATATTCATTATACAAGCAAATACAGACGAAAAGAATATTGTTAATGATGAGACTGGCAACAGATTTCTATTCTGGAGACAATGGCTACTTTTATCAGTAGAAACGCTAGTGTTGATAATGACAAATAATTTGGATTAATCTTATATATTTTTAAAATTGTCAACTTGCTTCCCAATTCGAAGTAGATTTTAATATTTGGAATCAAATGAGAAATCGTTTTCTACTCGAATTTGAAATGATAGAAATTTTTATGAAACACTTGCATGAGATCGATCGATAGTTCAGAGTAATTTATCTTGAAGCGATGATTAAATTAGAAACAAACGCATTTCACCGCCGTAATCGACTGTTTAATCGACCTGGGATGATTGGTTATACTGCAATAAAGGCGGTTAATTAAAGTAATGAATAAAAATATGCGATAACATTTGAAAAAGATCCTAATAGTGAAAGCGCTGCATATATAAGGCACTTTATTTAAATAGACTTCAAAGCTGGTATACGAAAGTATATCAAAGAACCTAACGCTAGCCGGAGGACTTGGCAACACAGTTACACTGCCTTGGTATCAGCAATGTTAGAAAGGCTGATATAGACGGTTCTCAGATGACAGCGAGCACAAGTAAAATTGAACTAGTTGGATTGTGGATTGACTCAAGTGCATTTAAAGAGTTTTAAATTTCACAACTGAGTAAGGGAGACATAATATTCATAATAAAAATTTAGCACTTTTACTTTAGAATAATTACACCCGTAGATATCACAGATTTAGTAATTATACGAATGGATAATTTACGATGGTAATAAAGATAGAACTATTTATTTCTGTATCTGAAAAGCACAAAATCATACCAGCATCATGTATTACTAGCGAAGAAGTATTTGTACTATGTAAATTCTTCAGACTGTTGTCCTCATCTTTATTGTCATATTCACGACGTTTCGGTCGTTGTACGCTGCGGCCTTCTTCAGGTGATATACGTTGGAATTTTGAACCGAACCCTTTATTTCTTCCGTGAATTGGACAATACAGATGAGGAAAATAGTCCGAATAATGTAAATAGTTACAATGCCTCATCTCAGAAATATAGACAAATAGCTAAAAAGTGTATTTCATTGTAACAAATAAGGATGTAGGATTAGCATAGCGGTTTTTGAGACGGCGAACTGAGTTCCTACTGCAGACTAATCTGTTGTGTTCATTTTGCACTAATACCCTTGGGAAAGTCATGAACTCATCTCTTCTGCTCCAATCTATAGGTTAAATAGGATACTGGGTAGCAGCCAGTTTAAGAGAAGGAAAACAAAAATATGGAAAAGGGAAGGAAAACCATTACAATATTTTTCATAAGAAGGCACGGTAGTTCACAAATAATAAAATAAAAAGTAACCAGAAGAAAAGCATAATCGCTTACGTCTTGAATAGAAACCCCATATTTGAACAGGTTATGATGAATAAGTTTCGATGCCAGTCATTGAAAACGATGTATTTTGACTGACCACACAATAATATGAAAGAAAGAAAATATGAGAGAGAGAGAGAGAGAGAGAGAGAGAGAGAGAGAGAGAGAGAGAGAGAGAGAGAGAGAAGCTTAACAGTAAATATTTCAGCAACTGTAGCAAGAAAGAGAAGCGACAGGCGAAGGCGGTCAAGCGTAACATCATGTAAGAAGCAGAAATAGTAGCATCAGGTAGGCAATAAGAACATTAACGTTCACAGTTCTAAAAGATTATAGCTTTCGAGCGTGAATTTTATGGCATATTAATTGTGAGTTCAATCTCTGTTCCAGGTAGTACAGACTTAGACTCAGTGGAGATATAGACAGGGGAACACGAACAATCTAGCCCAGTGAATTAAATAAAGTGCTCAGTTAGAGATTCCCTGGATATACACCTGAAAAAGGTCAGAGGGTACAATATATGAAACTTTGTGATAGTATAAAAATGTAGACATTACTTCGACTGTAAATAATGCGAAGAATTAAAACTTTTAATGTCTATGTGTGCATATCGTGTACGTGTGCCATTGAAATGTAGTAATTGGAGAAAAACAAACTATTTGGACATGTCAAGACAGAAAAATAATTTGTTTTTCTTTGTGAGACAATCTATGATCAAGAAAATTTTGTAATACCGCATTTCAGCACATTCATATATTTATATATTCATGTGTATATTCTTAACAGTGAGTTTTAATGTGCAATTTAATAAAGTACTAAAACAAAAGGAAAATAAATCTTGTATTTGTTTATGGTTTCCAAAGATGTTTTCCCTTTTCCCTGGTACTTTGTTCATCTTTTGAAATACATCTTTCGCTAATCCAATGCGCGTTCGGATTACAGTGCGCTTTTTGCTTCGTCTGTCAAAACATTTGCTAGATACTTAAACTGCTGAACTTGTTTGATGTTGACATCTCCATTTCATAGTTCGTATATTGGCCCTTTTCTATTGTTGACAATAATAAATTCTGTCTTCTGCCAGTTGACGGTTATTCCTTTTCTCTCTCGCTTACCTCCCTTCTAAGAGGTACCGTACCTTGTTATGTTCCTGTCAACAAGATAGACTCATATACGTACCTTATATTATTAAGATTACTTCCAGTAATAATAAATCCTTTTAGCGTCTCCAATCCTCTAGTTTTGCAGTAGAACAAATCTGGTGAGAAGACACAACCTTGTCTTACACTCCCTTCTATTTTTGCGTCCCTACTCAGTTCATTTTCTATCCATTTACAGGTAGTTTGTTTCCAGGATTATTCTATCATCCTTCTCGAATTGTTCTCTTTTTCGAAACAGTTCAAATAAATCTCAGTTTCGTACCATATCAAATGCTTTTCTGGAATCTAAAAAAAAAAGATAAGTTTACATTCTTGTACATTTTTATTGCTCTATCCGATATAATTCTGAACATAAATATAGCATTTCTTGTTCCAATGTCATTGACAAAGCAACAGTGTTGTTGTCCGATTTCCAATCTAATTCTGCTTTGCGCGCTACTCATCTGAATTCGGATTATTAACTTGGTTATGTAGCTCATTTTGCTGAGTATTGGCATTCATTTGCACATGGTTTTGTAGGTAGTTCTACGAAGATGGATCTATTAATCCTTTGAATATAGACGACTTTTCGTAAATGAATGTGGTGTTTTTGGAAGCAGAATATAAACCTATTCAAATGTACAAAACGTTGAATTTTTTAAGAACATCATTTTTAACAATGACAAATTTTCACTGGAAAGTCACTGCGAATTAGAAAGAAAAATATCTAACCAGCATCCAGATCCACACATGTAGCAACCTTATCGATGGCGTATGTTACGGTTCATATAATGGCAACTTTTAGAATCCAACAATTACAGCAGATATTTATTGACAAGTACGTGCAAAGAATAACAATTTGCGCAAAATGCCCTGATTTGTGGAGGGGAAATTGCGATATTCTTGGGAATGACAACGCAAACGCAGATTCAGTAAAATAACTAGTGAGAAGACATGAATTGTTCATCTAATAATCTCTACCACTTATTTATTCAGATTATTGGTACAGTATTTTAGTGACAATTTTTAAAAAAATAGAGAGATCTGTTCAGTATAATTGTTTTCATTCAGAATTTCCATTCAGAGTATTTCACGAAGGGAGTAAAACATTAGTTACAACGTCAGCTGTTTTTGCCACTGTCAATCATTATGCTTTTAACAAATAACTTTAATATTTACTACATTGAAGTGGATTTTATTACACCAACACTTTTCCAGGAGCAAGCAATATTCGAATCAGATGCAAAGCCAATAATTATCAATGGTTATGAAAATAATAATAGTGCACAGGTTCTTTCAGTCGTGCTGTACTCTTGCGAACGTTGGACTTTAACTGCAGAATTACAGCGAATAATACAAGCATTACAAATGAGATGCTGCAGAACCATTCTAGGCATATTCTTCACTAATAGCGCAATGAAAGATAAGAAAGAGTCCGTTGGAAGACATAACATGCCCACGTACAGGAGCCAACAAATGTTTCGACGACGCCATTCGATGAACTGGATGTTCATTTGCAGAGACCCAGCCACACAACCAAGGCAAGTAGCCGGAGCTGGCTAAGTTCCCAGCTACGAACTGACCCTACGACAACACACAGTTATGGGACTGATCATGATGAGAAGACTGCCATTTCCAAAATCATTGTTTGTCAGAACGTTCGCCATTTAATATTTGTCAGTATTTTTCGCGAATGAACAGTCATAATGTGTGCTTATAGCCCTCGTGAAATGATGACAAGACCTAACAGCAATCTTCTGTCCGCGGTACGCGGTGATCTCAGCACAGGAAGTGGATGTTTCTGGCAGCATTCTTATGTCGCTATCGACTCATTTCTATTTCTTTATAAAACTCTTGTAAACAAGATGCATTACCAAGAATATTTATGACTAATAGGAAAAGAAAAAAAAATAAACAGATTTTCTCATGAAAATTAATGCATATCACATAGCATGCAAACTTAACAAAACATTTCATTTACTCATGCACGCTTCCAGAATTGCTGGCATCTTGACATCGTTGCGCCTCGGGGTGAGCGTGATCTTTTGATGAAAGATGCAAAGAACTTAGTCATATTGAAAAGATTTGGTCAAGTGTAATTCCAAGCGTCGTAAAATTAATCAACTTTCTTCTATAAGTCACGAATGAGACTTAGTTTTTTTAATTCTGTCTTTTAATAAATACGCTTGATTTGTTTAATAAATACAGTTGAATGTTTATCTTATTCTGATTAAAAGGTTTTTCGCAGCCGAATATGAATTTATTACAGCCATTATGGATTAATATCCACAATATAGTGTAAGAAAGTGCGTCTCCTCTCCAGATTTTGACGAGTCAATTATTTAAAATTTATTAATATTGATCATGAGGTTTGTTTAGCATAAAGACTCACTACGGTATCCCTGAGTTTTGTAGAATGTTTCTAAATTCTTGGTATTATGGTTGCTACTGCGACGACGGTTTTCCGCCAACTGATACACTGTATCTTCACTCCATGAACGTTAACCACTTTTAGAACATTCTAGATTTACCCTGAACTGTTCAGAAGCAACCACCTGGGAACTTATATATTCCAGCCAGCGGGATTAATTTCCTCCTTGCTTACGGCCTTTTCACGTTGAAACACCGGTTACCGTGTGATGCGTTTTTTTCGTTTCTGGCTTCAAAGTCGAGCCTGGTTATTACCTAAATGGGTGATCGTACGGGAGTACCAGGAGCTGTAAGTTTTGATGTGATTATGGTGTAATAGATAAACAATTAGGAATTGTAAATCGGGGAGCCGAGTTCCAGTCTCAGTCGGGAGTTGTTATATTCACATACGCGCGAATACTCTTGGGAAAGTTATGAATTCACATATTCTCTTCCCATCTATGGGTTAATTAGTAGAACATGTATCAATAAAAAATCTTTGTACAATCCAAAAACTTCTTACAATCTAAAATTACTTTCGGGCATTAAATAACCTATAAAAGGTTGATAAGCCGTAAAAACAAATCACTCAGTTTACTCCTTATATGAAAGTGCATTAAATACGTTTTTACGTCATATTTGCAAAAGAATTTCAGATCTTAAATTAATAAAAATGCCTCTTTTTATTATTTGCATGATAAAACTGGACATTCCAAGCAAATTATCAGTATCTTTAATAAGGAAGATATACTCTGAAACGCAGATGATATATTACTCATATGTAAGCGTGTAAATTACTCTCTCGAGTAACACCTATTTATCATCTCTCAGTTGGGTCTCTGTCTTTGGGCAGAGTGCACTCAGTGGCGACTCTGTCAAGGGACAGAAGTCGCAACTGAGAAAAATTATACTGAGAGGTGCCCAGCCCTGGGGAACCGTTGCGCCGGGGCCAGCACAACCGACGGTTGCGGAGGCTGTGGGCAATTTTTGTTCCTAGCCCGGGTGTACGCGCTCGGGTCCCCGCATTAAACCGACCTTGTGTCACAACTTGACCTCGTGGTGGGGGTGGGGGTGAGTAAATACACAATTTACTCATATGAATATATCCCGAAAATTTTACCAAAATCAGTTGGTTAATACCATTTTTATTGAATAAGTATTGATTTGCATAATAAAATATGTGATGTGTTTCGTCCCGTTTCTGGCTTCAATTCTAGAGATCCCAGACATTATTAACAACGGACAATTTTATTTTTTTTTTATTTTATGAAAGAGATTAGTCATAGGATCGTTTTAAGGGAGAGCGAGAGACAGACAGAGAGTGAGACAGAGGAAGATAGAGAGAAAGAGGGAGACAAACATACAAAGCATAATGTCGAGAGGGTGCATGTCAACCGGTTCGTCAAAATCACATCACCACGTGCTGGTTTTCCCCGTTAGGATACGTCGAGAAATATTGACCCTTATAATTCACATAATGACAGAGCGCTTAGAACATTAGCGTTCCAACCATGAGACCCAGGTTCGAATATCACCACGGACGATTTGTTAAGACATTATCGGCCGGGAAAGACTATATCAGCATTCGAAATTGTTGCGAAGTGCTTGTAAAACATACCACAGCTTGACTCAAACCATGTGACTGGAATTGGGTAGGCGAAACAGTTTGGAAGCCATCGATAGTCGTACTAACACATCTCGTTACGGAAAGCTTGAGTGAAAAGAACTTGTTCAGAACTTCTGATCACGATAGATCTTGTGACCTATCCCAGAAACTGTAACTAACGCCTAATCAGCAGAGTTGCAGTATAGACCTCAGGTTGTCTCTATGAGTGTTGAAGGAGAGTGCTTGTGAAGGCGTCTGCAACAGGGATTAATTGTCCTGCCGAATAAACGGGCATACTCGGAAGCGAGAAACAGACCATTTACTTAGTCTATGATGCAGGATGTAGTTTTAACTTTGCTTATATAGATGCAATGTTCTTTTGTCGTCTTTAACATGTTATGGTGTATAATGATGAAAGAAATTTTTTACAAAACTTCCCTCATGTTTTATGTTGCCTTTTTTCTGATCAATTTCGCAATGCGGGAAGATAAATCTTTCAGCAGACAAGCAACGTCTGTTTGAAGAACAAAAACATTTATCGAAAAATGATGTCTTTCATGTTCATGTCAGATGGAGAATTAGTTTTTATTGTTTAGAAACTAGAAAAACAGATGAAAGATGGCACAAATTTTGAATATTTTTTTTACTGTTAGATGAAGCATTGTCAACTATAATTAATTCTGACTAAAAAATCTTTTATCTTAAAAATCAATCTGGATAGTTGCGATGAAAATTCACCGAAGTTTTAATGAAAGAAATACTAATCAAAATTAATAATACATAACATTTTTTATTATTTTTTAATTAAATCTTACATGAACAAGAATGTATACAAAGATAAAAGGAAGTGTTCAGCAATGCTTTTAAAATGTAGATTTTAAAATCATGCATAAATATATGCAAAAAAAATAAATAAATAAAAGAAAGTGGAAGAAGGGCAAAGGATAAAAATACTAACCGTATAAATAGGGAATCGAAACATATAACAAAAAAATAACAAAAATGAATTAACTGATTATCATTAGAGTCAATCGAGGGTAAATGAGAGTAAATCCACAATGACTGAACGAAAAAGAAACAGGCGCAGAGGAGGAGAAAGATTAATACCAGGCAATCAGCAGCATAAATTACCGATAGATTACTTTTAGATCTAGCATCCATTCTTACTACTTAAAAGGAATGGCTGCTTAGACTTGATATAAATGGTCTCAATAATTCTTAGATGTTAATCTGAGTGTACTTTGTTGATTATGGTGATAAGTCCCTGAAGACGGACAAGGCACATCAATCCAGGTTCAATAATCAGTTAACCTTCATTTGTTATATCTTTGTTTTCATATTTCTTTCAATCCAGCACTTTTACGGTGAACACTTTTGTTTTCATAAAATCTGTTCTTCTTGAATTTTGCAGCATAAATATTTTCAACGATAAAATAATATGATAGTTCATGAAAAGTTTCAGGATAGATAGACATGAAAAGACTGAGATAGATTTTCTCTGCTATGTTAACCAAATACAAGCTCCAAAAGCCACTCAAGATATATGGTTACTGAATGAAGTGTGGGATATGAACGTAGAAGAAGTAAGAAATGAAGACTATGAGGATATGGAGGATAAACAATGACTGAGTCTAGACTTGAAGGGCTACGATTCTAGTGACCAAGGTAACATCCTTTTGAGACTCTGTTGCGCACAGCATAAATTCTTGGGAATAAGCTGGATGGAAATTACTTCGTACTAATGGATTATAGAGATAATAAGGATAATTCAACAAAATGGATGTAGCAAGGCGTGTTTTGGTTGTAAAGTTCGGAACTAGGTGGGTGGGGGCAATAAAGAAAAAACTTGTCTGAATATTTAACATGGAAGTAGAGTTGGCCTTGTGACGTTATGTTTGTGGGAAAGGAGTAACTGGGCGGTAAATTAGACATCCCCTACAAAGTAGTGTAAACGCTTTTTTTCATGGCTGGATAGTGGAAAACAAAATGAATCAGAGGAAATTTTAGATCGACGTTCAATTAATAACGGTCTCAAACTAACTATTGATTCACTCTCGTATATGGCCGCACAAACGCACCCACATACAAAAACACATATATAGAAACATACATGAGTATATAATTAAATTGTTTAACATTAGTGGATTTATAGGGGAATAGTACTTAATATCAAGGAAACAACACATTTAAGCCATTGTCAGAGCATGACTCTTAAGGCATGAAATTACCAGATACCATGGACTATTGCTTTCGGTGTTCACACTGGATCTATCTATCTATCTATCTATCTATCTATCTATCTATCTATCTATCTATCTATCTATCTATGCAGTCCGTTTAACGACACACGAGCGCGTACGCGCAAACACGAACGCTTACACACACACACACACACACACACACACACACACACACACACACACACACACACAGAGGCGCGCGCAGACTCACAGACACGGGCGCGCGCTCAACACGCACATATGGGGTGTAAATCATCATACCACGATGATGTTATGCGGCATATGGCTTTTTAACATGGTATCTCATTTTTACGCGAGGATTGAAAAAAAGAGATTCAATAAATCATAGAGAAAATTGTATGCATTTATAAATGTTGTTGTGTCTTCCCTCTAAAGAGTCTATGTTGGACTCTTCCGCCTATTATAAGATTAGTAGTAGAGAAGACCTTTGTGAAACATTCGACCAGACTGTTCAATGCTGTCAAACTCTCCGCCTCGGTGGAGAGGAACTCGGACGGAGCTTTGCCGCAGGGCAAAGTTTTGTCCGGGGAGGTAGACAGACTATGAACCAGTTTATACGGGTTCTAAAGGGCATATTTTTGGCCGAGCCTACGGGCTCGGAGAACCCACACTAAACCGGCCTTGTGCCACATACACCGTTGTGGGGAGGCTGTTAAATATTAACAGCCGACCAGAATATTAATTTCTGTCGAACTGTCTGCATCGAGCGGAGGGGAAATCGGACGAGGCTTTGCCGCAGGGCAAAGTTTCGTCTGGGGAGGTAGACAGGCTCTGAACCCGTTTAAACGGATTCTAAGGGAATATTTTTGGCCAAACCTACGAGCTCGTAGGTTTGGCCAAAAATATTCCAGGGTAACATACATCCTTCGTGGGGTGGGGGGGGGGGGCTGTTAAATATAACACACAACCAGATTGTTCAACTGTCGAATTCTCTGCCTCGGCATAGAGGAACCCTGAACTCGTTTATGCGGGATCTAAGGGAATATTTTTGGGCGAGCCTACGGTCTCGGAGAGGCCAAGTTTATCTCACGGTAAACTTGGCCTTGTGCCACATAAATTACTCGTAGCGGGGGCTGTTAAATATAACGGTCGACCAGATGGTTCATTACTGTCGAACTCTCTGCCTTGAGCAGACAGAAGCCCGGACTAGGCTTTGCCGAAGGGCAAAGATTCGTCCAGGGAGGTAGACAGGCCCTGAACCCGTTTATACGGGTTCTAAGGGAATATATTGGGCCGAGCCTACGGACTCGGAGAACCCACGGTAAACTTGGCCTTGAGCCACATACATCGCTCGTGGGGGGGGGGCTGTTAAATATAACAGTTGAATAGATTGAACGCTGGGTCAACCATCACACACTCACTAGCCGTGTAATACCCTTCTGTTGTACTTACTGTTAATATATGATATATATCTGCAACACTTGTTCTGTTATTTCTTTAAACATTTACTTGGTCATAACAATAATTATGCGTGTGTCTACCTGTTTCTGTGTGTAAATCAAAATTACCGATCAAAATTATCAGTAAGATTGTATTAAATGTATAGTGAATAAGGCTTCACTAGATGTGAACCTGTTGTTGAACAATAGTAAGATATTTTATCAGGTTATTGCTAGTGACTTCAATCAACGGTGTGGGGTTCTTTGTTGATGGATAGGATCAGATTATGCTAAAGTCAGTAAAATATCTGCTGTTATCAAGAGCCTATTTAAACGTTATGAATATCATCTTTTTAACCGGTTTTTATAAAAATTGATAAACATCTGGATAACGCAAACATCTTCATTTTTTATAACCCCAAAACAATCTTCCATACTTAGAATGAACTTATAAATAATGACTTTTATGTTGAAGAATCGTTCTTTGACAATTCTGGGGAATAATAAACTGATCATAGAATTTCCGAGTCAATATCACCTTAGAAAAGACGAAAAAGAAAGTAATATTTGCGTATTGGTCATCTACAAAATATTGATGATTATACTGAATTCATAAATCGCCTAAAAATTAAATATTCTTTTATAAAAATCTCTTTTTCTTATAGCTTTGCCATCGTCTTTGAAAAACAAAAGCAAATATGATTTCATACAACTGGAATATAGAATTATTTTATAGATTTTTTTATTATTAACTTTTCTAATGAAATTAATATGAAAGGAATTTTAAAGGAATATTCAAAATTCCTCTAAACATTAAATATATATTTGCATACTTGAAAAGAGTTGAAAGAAAATTGTTGAATTTCTGAAGGCGTGACAAAATAATATCTACGCAAGTGAAATTGAATAACTTTCCACAAACCTTTATAAAAACGTGAACTCTCTTGAAAAAAAAAAAACGGAAGCAGAACCAAAGCTCAAACTATAAAATAAAAATGAACGACAATTGTTATTTCGAATTGCGTGATGCTTACTCTACAATAACAGTAATCTTGTCTCACTTTTAAATAAATATTCACCCAATACGAAGCCCATGAGCTACACAAGGCAGAGGGTTTCTTAATGAAGTTGTTGTGCGTCAGAAGAGAAGATAAGAAATAAAGTTTAAGAGGACATGTTGGAAATAATGATTAACTCTTGTCTTAAATATGTCAAGATTCTAGTGATCGCGGAATCATTAACTAGGGTGTTGCTTCTACGATTATGTATTACTCCATTTTTGTCTAATCTGACCCTTCTAAAGATTGTTTACGGCCACGTCACATTGAAACATTGGTTCCCGTTCTATCACTTAAGTTATGCAACCTCGAGCCTGGTCAGTACCTAAATGGTTGACCGCTTAGGAATAACAGATGCTGTAAGCTTGGATGTTCGGATTTTCTGGTGGACAATGGCTCGGAATTGTTAATCGGAAAGCCGAGTTCCAATTCCAGTTGGGTCATATTCACTTACTCGCATATGCACTTGGGAATGGTATGAATGTGCCTATTCGGTTCAGTTAATTACTAAGACTTGTATCAGTAAATTATTATCTCAAAACTTCTTAATATCTATTAATATTTTCTGTCTTTAAATAACCTTCAAAAGATTGTTAATCCGTAGAAAAGCAACCACTCAATTCTTCTTCTAAATATTGAAAACAAATATTATATAAATGTATATTGTGAATAAGAATTTAAATGTTTGGTTGATTGATTTCTTTTTTCATTACTTTGTCGGTTATTTAAAGACAAGGCGTATTTTGCATCGTAAGAATAATTCTTTTTTCGAGTAAATATTTTATTAACAATTTTTGGAGATAACAATGATCTTTCAGATACATTTCCTACTATTTAACTCATAGATGAAGAGATGAGATGGATTCATCCCTTTCCCAATGGTATTTACGCATAATTAAATAATAATATAGTCGACTGGAGTTCAAATTTGGCTCTCCGATTTCTCACCCCGAGCCGCTATCCCCTAAATCATTTGCACATCCCTATTTAAATGTAGAAGATTAATTAATTCATTAATGAAAAAGAGAAGCAACTCCTAAGTGTCGTCTCCCTCTGGGAAACAATATATGAATATGAATTCCAAAGAACATTGTTCATAATATTACTTATGGTGTCTGATTAATTTCGCGAATTATATCTGTTACGTTCTGCTAGAAAATATCCGTGGTTCATTGATGCAAAACTTTTCCTTTAAATATTCATAAAAGGGAAAAGTTTTGTTCAATAAAGTCAGGTGCTTTTGATGTCATTTAATGCCAGCGCTACAAGAGATTCTAGACAAAAATCGATAGTTTTTTGTTAACAAAACACTAAGTGCAAATGGACATTGTCTGACATTATCAATAATGAAATCTTGTCAACCTGTTGAGAAAAAAAAATTAGGTTGTAGAGATTGCACAGTCTGAATTTTGTGCCGATGGAACATCTGCTCATTCCTCATAATGCATAGTAAAGGTGTCTCAGCTTTGATTGCGGCATATACTTGAGTATAATGCAAGTTTTATGATCGTTTTTGTCCACAAAAATAGAGAATCGCCCTATACACAGATACTTATTTTAAATAGGCTAAAAATCATGCATTTTTCGGTGAATGGTTACACTATACAAGGGTAAATTATTTTCTGGCGGGGTTAAAATTAATCCCACAAAATTCAGTGGTCGTGCTATACATGAAGTCGACTTATACGGTAACACCTCCTCTTAGAAGATTATGCAAGACATCTTGTCTTAGCAATTTTCTCTTCAATTCGTTATGCTTGTGGTGTGTGTCGGTCAGCTTTCTGAGCTGATTGATTTATTGAATAATTTGTATTTTACGGCTTATCAACCCTTTCTGAGTTATTTAAATCCGAAACACATTTCGGATTGTAAGAATAATTATTGGTTGTGCGAGTTAATATTGCATTAACAATTGCTTGAGCAATCAATGATTTTTCTAGAAACATGTCTTACTGAGTCTGTCTATATTTCTGAGATGAGGTATTATGTACAGTATTTACATTAGTCGGACTATTGTCCTCATCTTTGTCGCCATATTTGTCACAACGTTTCGGCCGTTGTACGCTCCGGCCTTCTTCAGGTGGTTGGGAAATAAAGGGTTCGGTTCGAAATTCCAACCAGCTGAAGAAGGCCGGAGCGTACAACGGCCGAAACGTTGTGACAAATATGGCGACAAAGATGAGGACAATAGTCCGACTAATGTAAATACTGTACATGTCTTACTATTTAACCCGTAGTTGTTGGGAGTATATGGCTTCATATCTTTCTAAAGTGTGAGTGAATGTAATGAACCCGACTGGAATTTGTTCTTATCTATCCGATTTCTCATTCTTACTATAAGCTTCGAACTTCTGAATTCATGATGTTCTTGTGTGTGTGTCGATAAGCTCTTTCAGCTGAAATAATGAGCGAGTCATTTCAAAAGTTTGTGTTCGTTGATGAATTATCCACCATTCCATCGTCATTCTTTGACGTTTCGAGCAATCGAAAGTTAAGAAAGCATTTAAGAATGAAATCTCTACACTTTCAACTACTTCCCACATTATGGGCCAGTTTGAATTTTTCCAAACGCTGGAAAGTAACTTGCTAGGTGACCGTTTGGGAATACCAGGTGCTGTAAGCTTGGATGTACAGGCGGTGTAATGAATAACGTTTCCCAATGAGAAATCGGAGAGGCAAGTTCGAATACCACTCGGATTCGTTTCATTCACTCACGCGCAAATATCGTTGGGAAAGGCATGAATCCATCTCTTCTCTTAGCTATGGACAGACTGGGTCCTGAAGCCTTGGTTGACAACCAGTCTACCGCAGAAAGTAACGGTAGCCTACCGCAGGAATTCTTCTGCCAAGTCAATGATTGGAAAAGAGACACGATAGCCCAAGCGTGCATCAAACACGCCACCCTAGGAAGGAAAGAATAGAAGGATTAATAGGAATATACTTTTAATTTTTTAATCAATTCACCCCAAGAAAGGCGACAATACCATTAAGATTCAAAGGTAACTATGTGAAAAACGGAATGAAAAAGACTTTGGAAGAAACCGGAAACTCAATCCTAAGCAGGAAACAATGGATAAACCTCTACTTCTGTTCAAAATAAGAGGGGAAGGAGGGTGAACCGGGTGATAGGCGATCCTATATACTCCTATTGAATAATTTGTAGAATATTTCACATAGAATGTATAAATAGTAGTAGACTCTGTCAGTTATGTGGCATACGTGAACACATGCTTAAGCGATCATATATCTTTCGATACATGACTGACGAGACAGATTTTTTTTCCCGCACTAGGTTGCCATCTCTTTCTGCGGTGTACCAGTTGCCATCTTAGGCTATAGAACCCGGTCATTCCTGCTATTTACCCATAGATGGGGGGGGAGAAGATAATTCATAACTTTCCCAAGGACGTAAGTAATGGATTCAACAGGAAACTGAAAGAAACATATTGCAATTAAGAATAATATAATTAAAGAACGTGAACTTAGTTTACAAAGATAAGGCCTCTGAAGGCTAACGATGATAATATTGTTAAGAAAACATTAATGTGAAATATATGCCCGATGTTCATTTCCGCATTAATTTTCTGAGTTGGTCATTTTGTTGGTAAATTGCCGTCCGTCAATGTAAAATGCTCTCTTCCTCTCAATACATTTTCAATCGGATAAACAAGCCTGCCGCTTCAATAATCAGGTTTTTCAAATGGATTATTTCAGGTATTCATTATTTATTTTTCGTTGGATATGATGGAACATGTTTGCACATAAAAATCCTTACAAAATGTACCTTTAAAAAGTCAATGCCTGCTTGGATAAGCAGACTATCTGCAACTCAGAATAGGCCCACCACTTCAGCCCATACAATCCCATCTAGAGCGACGGCAGTTTTCAGTGCGGAGCCACCTAGACTGACCCACGGTGTACAGTACGGTATCCGTTGGTATGAAAATAAAGCGATTGAATAATCTGTGTTCAAGTATTTTGCTGTCAACTTTACTCGATTTTCCTTTTGACAACTTGATTTAAGACTCGATGCCTTTTCAACGCCTCTTCTGTGTCATTAGGTTTTAAAAAATCTATAGCTCCACAAAAACGGATATTTAATAACATTTATCTTGATACGCGGCATTTTTTTTATCTCCTGTTCTAAAGAATCAAATATCTGTGCTTCACTGATGTAGAACTGTTCTTTTAAATATTCCTAAAGGAAAATCTTTTGTACAGAAAAGTCTAGTGATATTGATGGCCAGTTAAACAGATATTTTTGTTTGTTAACAAAACACGGTGCGTTCAAATGAATTTTTCTGACATCATCAATAATGAAATGCTATCATCCTATTGAAAATGAAATTTGATTAAATGACGCTGCGCATTCTGAAGTTAGTAGCAATGGCGCATCAGCTAATTCTTCCTAATGCAGTTTGTCGAGATAAAATCCAGAGTTGCCCTTACCAGAATTTCATCGTAATCGTTTAGGAAATTTAAAAGTCTTCACTCGCAATTCTGTGGCACCTGCAAATAATTTGTAAAATAATTCCAAACATGGGTTTTTCTTTGTTAATTCTGAAGTTATTATCCGCCAAGACCAATTTATGAACCATTTTAAAGCTTGACAGGCGGAACGTAGCTATTAGGTTCATTCCTGAATAATTTTCGTTTTTCTTTATCAACATTATTCTTGAAAAATATGTATAATTGCATTTTATTCAATTATATATTCACCATGATCTGCAATGACTTATTGTCCGTTTTTACAATATTTACATCATTCGAATGGTTGACCTCATCCCTATTGCCATATTCACGACGTTTCGGCCGTTGTACACTCCGACCTTCTTCAAATTATATCACTTGAAGCAGGTCGGAGCGTATAACGACTGAAACGTCGTGTATATGGCAATAAAGATGAGGACAACAGTCCGAACAATGTATAATAGTGTAAATAGTTACAATATCTCATCGTAGAAACATAAACAGTTATTGTCACTTCTTGAGCCGCAGTTGGATACTTTTTGAACGAAACCCCGAAGGATCTGACGTGAAAAGTTTTCAACATAGAGAAAGTTTTCGCCATTAAGGTTGCGATCGCAAGAGTAAATAATCGGTTTGTGCAATATTAGAGGAATATGGCGAGTAGTGTAAAAAAGGCCAACCGAGTTCCAAAACATTTTTCTGTGTTGTTCTCATTGTATATGGCTCTGCGTGGTCATGGAGAACAAGATTTCTCCTATTGGCGAAACTCTAAACAATTTTCGACCAAACATGCTTCCTTTCTGTACAGCTTTTTGGGTCGTGTGTGGAGATGTATCCTTGTCAATTCACTACATTTGCGGTGAACATTGTCAGATATAATCAATTTTTCATCACTCACTATCATATATTTCAGCAACAGTCAGTTTGGTGATACATTCGACATAACAATAGGGTAACCAAAAATACTTATGACTCAATGTAATAATTTGATTTTTCAAAATTTGTACAAATGATTGATGTTGTCATCCTTCAAATAAATTGACATTTAAATTCCAGTCAGTATTTGTTTTATATATAATTGGATAATAAATGATAAGCAATGCAGAATCCAGATTGGCAGCGCATGTAGTACAGTTTACGTCTGTGACATTGATATCACATTGGAAACACTGTAGTTCAATGTGTGTGGCATCCGTCGGGCTTGAGACACCTTGGATATGCGCCCAAAGAGTTATGACTCTGCTGCTGATGCTGGTGCAGCATCTGTCATGGCTGTACAAGCCCACATGGGCGTGACAGTTTCGATTACTCTCTCGCAATGTCGCCTTGTTGTTTTCTTTCCGTTGAGGAAGTTACTCCTCGGTAGCAAGCCTTCGTTGCACCCCTTCTCGTTCCAGTCCTCGGTGTAAATCGCGTCTCTATCCTGAGCGATTGTTGGCGACGTCTTCCCAACTTTCTATGTCCATGTCCATCGCCCTTATCTCACTTTTGCAGACGTCCATGAAGCGAAGGTGAGGTTGCCCTAGTGACTTCTTGTCGGTGGCTAGTTCCCCGCAAAGAAGAACCTTCGGAATCCTCTCATTCGTCATATGGAATCAATATGGGCAAATGTAAGGATTTTATTTTGCAACAAGTATTTATAAGCCAAAGTAAAAATATTGTTAGTTTTTCAAATTTTTAATTCAAGAAACCTCCATTATTTACGTGGTGTTTTCAGCTGCTGAATATTTATGAGAGTTTCTTAAACTTAAAAATCTGAAAAAATAATATTTTTACTTTCATTTATACATACTTTTTGCAAAACAAAACTCTTACGTTTGGCCGGATAATGTCCATTAGAGGTAGAAATATATCGGCTAAGATAAGTTTTCTTTTTGTCTTTATTCCAATTGTCCTTTACACACACACACACACATACACACACACACACACACACACACACACACATATATATATATATATATAACTATATCTGAAATCTTACACACGCACATACACACACATATATTATGTATCATAAATAAACAATTTATGCAAAAAATTAAATAGCTCTATTAATGTGATTAATGATGAAATCACTTCCCTAACAGGAATTAATGAGATATTAACTCATTATCAATTCCTTGAATAATAAGATCCATATATTCGAGTTGATGTCAGATGGAAGACAAATGTCAAGTACTTTCGACTATTTAAAATTCTCATCTTCTGGGCGCATTTATCCCATACATAAGCAAGCCGAAATATGTGTAGACCAAAAGATGACGATTTGGAATTGTCGAAATTCTAGGGTAAACCGTTGTCTGTCCAACATATACTCATAATATGTAACTACTCTTCCATCCATTGAACAGCCTCATTCATTAACACTGTACATTGAGTGGCTCTTGAGTTTTGTAAATATATATATATATATATATATATATATATATATATATATATACATATTAACATATTGGTATAACACGAATAGCCATTTCGAACCACAAAATATAAAATGTCATAAATAAACATCACAACAATATTATTGTAAAAGTTATCATCATTAGAATCAACACATTGTTGACAGTAGCTCGGCTGTGAATTTTTCTTTCGTGATAAATCTGGGTTCATGTGAATTGACGGAATGCTAGAAGGCATTTGCGATTTGCCCCGTATAGATTTACACCTGCAGGCGCACATACAACTTCTATCTGTTTTATGCCACGTGCTTTGTACAACGTCAATCAATGTCTTGAAGTGGGTTCAGCGCCTCTATATCCATACTACTGGCCAAAATGTTTAATGATTTTGATGCATCAGTTCAAAATTGTTCTGTCGTGTTGGTTTGATCAAAATGCAAGAGTTTGAAATTGATTACAGATTATAGCCTCAGCCAACATTCAAGACCATCTTTTCGATGGATATTTTTTTCTGGGAAGATGAGTCAAAGAAAACTGGGTTGGCAATTATCCTACAGAAACAATATTTCATTTACAATAAAAACACGATCACATGATTTCTTAAAAGAAAACGCAAATTACAGCTTCAAGCTGCTGAACACCAGTAAATACCTGGGGTATTAATTTGTGTATTTTAACTTTGACATTGTATAAACTGTTGTATAAGCTGCCCTCAGTTTTGCCTCCAGCGTCTAAGTATTTGTTTCTGGATTTGTCTCTTTGGAAGCTTGACATTCTTCTGACTGAAGTCTTCGGGGTCCAGATAAATAGGAACAAATTTTGGAATTGACGGCTGGCGGCCAGTTGCAAAGATGCCTCTATTACTCAGCAGCGTAAAAAACAAATCTATCACAAGGAGGATAATGACACAAAAAATTTAAATCCAGTATCACGAACCAAGTAGGACGAAGATTGAACCTGGCCTGACACTCCTCCGATTTAAGGCTAAAATTTGAGTAGCTTTCGTTTTATTTCTTATTCTCTATCCTTTTTACACACACACACACACACACACACACTTGTTTCTTTCCTCTTTGAAGATATATTCTCTCTCCCTTATTTCACACATCCGGTGAAAATAGGTCAACCTCTCTGCTCTCATCCCAAAAATTCCCTTTCTATTTTACTCCACTATATCTCTCTAGACATACATATCTCTTTCTTTTTCTCCCCTTCTCTTTCTCTCTCTTTTCCCCTTATTCAATCTTTATTTTAAATCATATTTAATATTTAAATATTTTGCTTTTGCCTGAGCCTGGAACATTTTTTGAATCCATTTATTATTGAAACCGTTTGGTCTGATGAGACGAAAGCGTAGTATCGGTTTTGCGAAATAAAATATTACCATGGGTCTCTAAAGTTTCTACTTTCATAATTATCATTTACTCTTTTCTTACATTAAGCTCTCTTTGGATTTATATCCTCTCTGAAATTATTCAAATATATATATATATATATATGTTTTACATTTTTGAATTTGACAGAGTCCGACAATTTATATAAAGCCATTTTTGATATGTTTAACGTTCTTTTTATAGATACAAATATTTAAGCAAATGCTCCGTTTATAATAAACAGTATTAAATAACATTTACCGGCCTGAATGTCCGAGAAATTTTCATAGAAAATTTTCGTTCTCCGACAGGAATCGAACCTGCATCCTATACGGAACCGTTATTTCGCGTGACGTGCCTTAACCGTTCGGCCACAGAGAAGCGTCCGGTTAGCAAGGTCGATTTTACTATCTTTAAACTTAAATCTTCCATGAATCTCTTCTATTCATAGCTGCTCTTAGCGTATCAAATGTAAACAAATGACGTCATATGTTTCAATATTTGCTTCATGTTTAGATCTAATTTATCCAAATCATTATTAACTTCATCGAACTGTTCTTTTAGCAAGATGGGGCACCTCCCCATTATGCCTTATAAACGTTTCCATAGCGCTGGTTCGGAAGAAAACCTCAAACTCTGACTCTTGACGTACTTTGCAGCTCTGGGCTCTTGGCAAATCTAATCATGCAGTAGTTTCTGTAAACTTCTCATTCCTGCCAAGAACCTCCAAAATATTTTTCCATTATCATCGAGCGGATTGGAACTAATTCCGTGATTTCCTTCGTGGCGTCCGCGGGAATGATGTTCTTAATCATCCTGTTCAAAAATGCGCGCCTGAGGCCTTCTCCTGGGTGAAAACCTGCATCAGTGCTTTCATTCCATCAAGCAAAAATCAAGTGATTTATCGTTCATTATCGTTTTTATCAGCACGCTCGACTGCTATAGCCCACAGGAATCACTTCTTTCGGCTTTAGCATAGCAGTACCTTGGATTGCAACAGATGTCTTTTTGTCTCTGTTCGTAACTAGTGCAAGTGTGACCTCAATGACGCGAGGTTACTGTTTGCTAATAGAATGAAACAACATGTAGCATCTCAGAAGTCCGGTTCTACAGATTATTGACAGTTCTTCAAGAGTCTGCTGAACAACAGCATATCCTCAATCGCCTCTCTGTTTTACCAAATTAAAGTCCTGAAATCTACAGCAGATATGGTTGAGTGCTCTGCTCGAAAATTCTCTTCCAACTCAACACTCCACTCATTTGGAATAACCACACCTTATTTCCCCTTAGAACATAAGTTCTACTCAGTGCTATACGCATAACCCAGACACTGGTTTCGGACATCATTTCTGAGACATTTTTTAGACTCCCATAAATGCAAGCAGACGTGGCAGGATTCTAGCTATTGTCCTAAAGAAATGTGCCTCCGAGCTGGCTCTAGTTCGCTCCAAACTCTACAACTATTCTCAAGCTGCTTCCTACTTTCCAGCTTGTTGGAAGTCCTCCTTTGTAGTTCCTGATTTTAAGAACTCTGGAGAACATTCATACCCCTTTAACTATCGCCCTATTAATCTCCTGTTGCTTTTCGGCAAAGTATTCGAGGCTTTAATCAATGCTGAAGTAGTTACGTATCTTACTTCTCATGACCTACTCTCTGATAATCAATATGACTTCTGATTTGACTGGTCCATTGCCGATGTACTTACGGCTATCACTGAATATGTATATCAAGCTCTTGATAATGACAGCGAAGATTGAGCTGTGGTTGTAGATATTTCGATGGCATTTGACAGGGTTTGACACGCTGGTCTTCTACATACAGAGCTACGGTATTACAGGACGATTGCTTGCTTAAATTCAGTCATTACTATCAAATCGTAAAATGAAGGTCGTTTTGAACGGGCTCGCTTCCAGATACGTTCACACGAACGCGGATTTTCCCCCAACGCTCTATCTAGGGTTCTACACGGTTCATCCCGTATTCAAATAATAAATGTCTAGCGACAGAAAGATCAAATAAGGACCAGTGAAAAAGATCAATGTAAGATTTGTTGTCGAGCCACACACTAGCATAAATCCGATGTAGACAAGACAAATTGAAGAAGTATGCAAACAGAATAATAAGTTCTGGAGATTCTTAGAACGAAACATTCAGAGATTTGCAGGACCGAAAGATTTTTGTTATTGGTTTATGAAAAAGCAGGGTTTATTAATAATGCCTACAAAATGAAGGACTACAAAGAAAATATTAGTTGCTTATGAAGGAAAATTTCATTGCCGATGTGATTGTCTTGCAATGAACGACTACTCGCGGTTGTAACGGAAGCGTCCCGCGGTCTGCAAGCAGGAAACGAAGTAATCTTTACTTTATCCTGCGACGTCCCGGTTTCCTCCGCGTGAGAAAGTCAAAAAGGACGTGGGGTACGGTGAGATGCCTCTCTACTATCGAGGTAACACCCAACAAAACTGTGAGTGTCAAACTGTGTCTTAGGAAAAACCGTTCTAGCCTATTGTGCTGATGAAATGGAAGAATATCAGTGTAATAGGTTAATGCTAAGTTTCAATCATTTTTGACGACCCTTTTATTTCTAGAAGTTCATATTATTAGTTTATTCGAAAATAATGCTAGATTTTAGAATCAACTTTATTCCTGGATTAATGTATTCATTATTTAAATAAATCAAATTAGGAACTCTGAACATCTATACATTTCTGATATTGATCTACAAGGCTATTTATGACATTCTGGTCGAGCATTGTCATGAAGTAGTATTGGACTTCTTCGTTTAAACAGTTCCAGTTGCATTTTGTTTAACTACATGTGTATTTCATCCATTTGCACGCAGTAAACCTCGACAGTGATGCTCTGGTTAGGTTCGAGAAACCTGTATATGAATAACGCCAATGGCAGGCTACCAGACAGTCACCATAATCTTCTATGGGCGCAATTTCGGTTTTAGAAAGAATTTGTGTCCTTCGTCATGATTAAGCCTTTGAACCAATCATTTACGATTGCCATAGAGTATGCATTTTTTTTATATCAAAAAGTCAAAATTCAATGAAGAAATCGATCAATCTAATTTCGCAATTGCAGCATCGAACACACTTCAAACCGTGGAACACTTTCACTTTCACTAACTTTATTTGGAACCGATTTATCGAGTTTCTTCACCTTAGCAATTTTCTTGAGATGGTCTGAAGCCCATTTTTCTCGGATTTTGACGTGAGTTTTTTTAATGTTGATTGTGAATTGCACATGTACATCCTCTACCACCTTGATCTTCAAGATTTCTACGCCATTGCGGAACTTCGGAAACCAGCACAGGATTGTCCGACCATAAGTTGAATATTATCCTATGCTTTGTTAATGTCACAAGCATTTTGAGAAGCAATTTGACCAAACTTGAACTCATGCAAAAATGTAAACACATCTACATTTAATGTTCAAAATGAGGGCTATATAATACTTTAAGTTAAATTCTGAAAGAGAGTAATATAAAATAAGAAGATAGATCATTACTGATAAATAATAAAATAGTTTTGGTCATCTACTATTATCATAGAAGAAAAAAAGGTTTATTCATCAATAGGGCCTTATTTTTCGAACAGTCTAATATTTATTCATAAAAATATTTTATTTGTGGATCAAAGTATTTTCTTTTCATTTACTCTAAACATTCGCCACTTTTCAACTAAATGTTCATTTTATGGCAGAAAATCGATTTCGCTCTTTATTTCCTGAATTCTTCGAGGGTTATTTTATATTTTGAAACTAGAACTGTTGACCAGACAAAGAGGGCTCAATGGAGCGAGACAAATGAGAATGTGAATTGATGGACACATCAATATTTCTCATCAACCACTCTCATCGATCTATCTATCTATCTATCTATCTATCTATCTATCTATCTATCTATCTATCTATCTATCTATATAGATAGATAGATAGATAGATAGATAGATAGATATAATAAAATCAGAGATTGCAGACGGATAAAAGTATTTTAAGAGTTTCTTAGTTTTCATGAAAAAATAAGGGCCTGAATAAAGACAAAATCTAAAGAGTCTATAAAATGTTGTCTACGTTACTTTAAGGTGCTGAGTATTTGGTACTCTATTAGGGTCCACTAAACCTCCTCGAAAATTGTTTTTTTCTTCATTATTCTCAATATGAACTGGGGTGACTTCATTATTAACACCAGTTATCAAGACAGTAAGTGCCACAAGCGTAGAAACTATGTTGCAGAAAACATATCTGGGTTGCGCATGCGATGTGTGGTGGATGGAAGGTTATCATCTACCATTGAGCTTTCTATTCAGCGGCCAGATAGCTGACCAAAAAACAAAAAAACAAAAAAATCATGTCAGTTATCATTGTCAGTTGTCATTTGTAGATAAGCGTTGTCAGTGCACAGTAGGAGATGTAGACAAGGAGACATGATGGCACAAATTCTTCCAAACTATCTGAATCAAGCCCTATAACAAAATCCGAAGAGAAGAAGCAACATTGGAAACGTGGTGATATTACCGGCGGCCAAACTTTCTCCTGCACTCACTGTAGGAGAAAAACACTTACCGGTTCCATGTTAATCTCATGAGACATCTTTTATGTATTCTGTTTAGGATGTGGGCGATCATTGTTCTATAAAACTTTCTATCCTTTGTAACTCCTCACAATTTTTTTTATTACCCTTCTACTTACCTGTACTGATATCCATTTACACAAACTTATTAGGTAGGTTACTCGGTGTTTCCATCTATTCTGTGAGTGTTACATTCTACAAGCCCGCTTTCTTAATTATGTATCTCAGAAATTCCAACTAGTTCTGATTCTGGGACTATAACATGACTCTCTATTCAAAATCTTTCGTTCATAGACATGATATGATGTAGGCTTTTTCAGGTCAACATTCCATCTGATATTTACAACAGATATTGCAATTAGTGATGTTCTTAAATACTTTTTTTGCGATGATGTTCACCCTGTAAAAGACCCAAGAGTCACTCTAAGCAGAGTCTAACAGGGTTACTCTGTATTTTCTACCTGCTGAATATCAATCAAATAGCATTCTGAAGGATTACTAACAGAAATAATTAGTTCACAACGAAGGCATGTTCAATACAGCAATGAATTAGGTCACTACTCAAATCATCATTATTAGTTTCATGGCCGGGTTTTGTCCCAGGATTGCAGGTGATGAGGTGATTACTTACCGTCATATGCTTCGGTTGCATCAATGCGACATGACCCTCCCAGTTGATTATTTGTTATACATGCATCCGTTCGTTCCTTTATTCGTTATTACACACACACACACACACACACACACACACACACACACACACACGCACGCACGCGCGCGCGCACACACACACACACACACACACACAGAGTGAATTTTTTAGCGTATTTATTTTTAGATAAACACACAGTGACCGACAGGACTCAATTCGCTTTACCGAAGAGTCTTGGTATATCAGCCTTAATAGTCAGTTTACAAACCCACACTTCTTGCCCATAGAGCTCAACCGAAAATAATTTTTCAGGAGCATATATATACATATATATATATATATATATATATATATATATATATATAATGAGATGTATATTAAACTGCAAAAAGTTTTAGTGCAACGCGTTTGGTCCTTTATGTTTATTTATATTGATGCGACCACATATGCGCACGAAAGAGAGACTGAAAGTTTTAAATTTAGAAAAAAAAATTAATGGGTTTTGGGTATATAACCTGGCCAATATCGAAAACTTTTCTACTTTGTCACGCATCTTTCCTCCAAAACTGTTCTTCATATATAAAAAATGTATATATCGTTATCCCAGGGTGCGATGGATAAACTGTTGTTTAAATTAAGCAAAAATGACAATAACACTCACATATCACTGTAACAGATATATTTACCAAAATTACACAAAAATATCTTGAAAAAGTAAAGAGTAGATTTATTCAATAAAATCGTCATTGACTTCAACCACGGCTTTCAGATGACTTCGGAATCTCCTGCATCTCTTCTAGGCGGTCTCCTTTTTTAAGTTGGTTAATGCTTCCATAATCCTTGACTTCAGTTCATCTTTGGTCTTACAAGGAATTTTGTTGGTCTCTCGTTCAAATGCGTCCCTGATATAATAATCTAGGGGTTGCAGTCTGGGGAGTTATGAGGGCAGGTTTAAGGAGTGATGTCGTCGCAGAAATTGTCTGAGAGCCATGACTGGGTTCTCATATTGGTGTGGCATGGTTCTGAGTTCTATTGCTATACATATGGTCTTTCGGCAGCCACCCTTTTGACCCAGCGCAGTACTACCTCAAAGTACTTGACGTAGGCCTCTGTGTTGAGATCGAGGTCCTGTGGCAAGATGAATGGAGGCATAACGGCGCCATAGTAGTTATACTCATTCAGCTCTTTCCAAATCCTCTGCAATGTCCTCAGATTTATACACTTTTTCTCACAGACAATGCCCAACTGAGCTTACTATACTGTGTTATGGACAAAATAAAAAAAACTATCATTATAGCAATTCATCAAGTCTAGAAGAATCCTCAATAGAATGCAGAAAGGACTGAATGGCCGTTTTGTCCTATTTTGGGACTTATCAGCAGTAACTAGATTCTAATCCGGACTGGTTCGATAAAAGCGTCATACCAATTGTACAAACGGGCCTCGGTGACGAAGAAGAAACTGAATAGACTCGATAGAGCGCCGCTACTCACAAATTCCGTGGCGATACTCATACAATTATTCAAAACCCAACGGATTGTGTCCCTTAAAATCACGTCTTTTCTTTCTCCTTAGTCGCTCCATCACAGAGCATTAGTTGGGTCAAGCAAGGATATACAAGTAATAGAATTTTGAGGATTTAGGCAAATCATAGTAATTCATCGAGTCTTCTCTGTCACCGAGGCCAGTTGGGATGACGCTTGCGTTGTATCGAAACAGTCCGTGTCCGAATCACGGTAGTGGATCCGCACTGCTGATGAGTCCCAAAATAGGACGAAACGGCTGTCCAGTGCTTTCTGAATTCTGTTGATGATTCTTCTAGACACGATGAATTACTATTAAGATTTAGATAAATCCCCCAAATCTATTACTTATATACATATACATATATATATATATATATATATATATATATATATATATATATATATATATATATATATGGAGAGAGAGAGAGAGAGAGAGAGGGAGAGAGAGATTACTGGATATCACTTTTTTCCTGTGAGCGTATTTGTATCCAATGTATATAGTAACAAATTCTCATGACTGCAACATGACTGTGCTAAATGATGCACAACTGATGTCACACAAGAGCCAACCACTTAGATACTCTGTCTCCCACCTAAATAGAAATGGTCAGAGGTGACATCATTATAGTAAGAGATTTGCTTTGATTTGTGTTTTTTTACGATTTATCAACCTTTTGTGGGTTATTTAAATCCAAAACAATTTATATTGTAAGTTTTTTTTCCCAGTCAATATTGAATTAACACTTTTTTGAGAATAGCAATGGTCTTTACAGATACAAGTCCTACTAGATGGGTAAAAGAATTCATTTCTTTTCCTAAGCTATTTGTGCGTCAGTTTAACGAAAGCGAACTAGTGAGACTAGATTTTATTCATCAATCCAAAAGGTATGAGATTTCTGGAAGTGTTTCGTTAATTCACTGAAGTTAAATGAAATATTTCTTATCCCTTTAAAAAGTTAAGAATCTTATGAAATTTTCACATAGGAAAATAATCTAGCATCTATTTTCTGTTTTGCTAAGTAATCAGGACAATTATTCATCATTTAAAATGCTTTCTTGCTTTAACCTGATTTTTACTGAATTGGCAATTTTCTGGATCTCCAGCAATCTTCGGGAATGTTTGTCGGACTAATATTTTCAATCCTTTATATTGGCTTTAAAAGTCTAGGCTTATTATTTGAATGGAGGATATAACTTCTGTTTTTGCATAATACCGCCATAATCTCCGATCCCATTCATATTTATTAATTTAATAATTATAAAATACATTTTCTTTATTTTACTCGAACACCTATTCTCCATTTTCCGCCTGCTTCAGGGAGTAAAGAAACGGATTTTGATTAAATCGAGTCAATATTCTATGACGTCACCTTAATGTAGAATTGTACAAGTAATATGGACATAGTTCTTGAAGTAAATCAAGGGAAAAAGTCAGAAGCACTTATATCAGTTGGCTAGTGAACTGAATTTCTTGAAATTAATCGTTCTTCAAACATGTC
>OZ038475.1:95797962-95825462 GCA_964036315.1 Acanthosepion esculentum
AATATATTAGTACTCATGAGATTTTTAATGATTTTTTCATCTTGTTAATAGTTATAATTCATTTGATTAGAGTATATTAGTTTAATATGTTTAGGCTTATTTGAGGAAGTATTATGTTCCATTTGATATATGTTACTATTTCCAGTGACTCGTTTAATTTGTTCATTACTGATGTAATTAGAAAATCATTATTAATGAGAGTTTATTTAATGTGTAAAAATTATTTTCCGTGGAAGAGTTAACATTTGCATGATTTATTAAATTCTTTATAATAGCTATTTTTTAAAAGTCAGGAATATTCACTTTTATAGTTTAGATCGCACGAGATTATGTTAGTTGCTTTTTTTATCGGGAGGTAGTAAATGTTTTATTATTAATGTCTATCAATACAAAAAAAAAGGAATTTTATTGTTATTGTTAAGTTCATATGTCAAGTTAAGAACGAGTTTTTTTCAGAATTTTCATGTAGTTCGTTTATTTCATCTATGTTTTCTACTAAGACGAGAATATCATCTACATATTTTAGGTCGATGGAAGCTTTTTAGTGGTGTTAAATACATGATTTTCAAGGTTAGCCATGTAGAAGTTACTAAATGTTGGTCCAAGAACTGAGCCGATAGAAACGCCATCACGTTCTACGTAGATGTTATTTTGGGGGTCAGGAAAGGGAACCTCAGTGGTATGGTCAAAATTAGTTTTCGTAATATATTGCGTTGAATGTTTAGCGGAGAGAGAAATGGATTGTTGAAAATATTCTTTATAATTACATCAATCGTTTCCTTAACTGGGACATTGGTAAATAACCTTTCAACATCAACTGAGGCTATGGTTTCGTTATTAGTTATTTTTGTGTTTTTAAGATTAGTTCATGAGTTGATTTAATACTGTATTTACTAGGTATGTATGGTGTTATGAGTTGGTTAATGATTTTGGTTAATTGATAAACCAGAGCGAGGATTTGGAATATGATAGGACGGAGAGGGAAGTTAGGTTTCTTGTATTTTTATAATTCCATACATGTATCCTGGTTTGTAGTCTCTGATTATTTGGGGGAGCTTTAAGTTGTCCTCTTCTGCGTTGTTGGCTGTGATTGGTGTATTAATTTTTAAATTCAGTTGGTAATTAGGATTTTTGTCGACTTTTAAAAATTTAGTATGATTGTCGAGTACTTTCTGTAACTTCGAATTATAATCGGATTTACTTAATACTATAGAAAATAGTTTTATCTGCATTTTTAATAGTTATCTGAGTATGGTTACATAGCTCCTTGGCACTGATTTTTAATTGTATTGTTAAGAGTGTGGAGGTATTTTCCCCTTGTGTCGGTTTTTTATTGCTTCATTTTCTAGCAAGTCACGAATGGCTAGATTTGTTTTATAATTTCTTATTGTTCTTCAAGTTTTTGCATATATGAGCAAAAATATATGATAAAGTGAAAACGGTTTTGTTATTTTATTTTTTATTCTGGCCAGAGTATTTGAATCACCACCGATGGTAAATATTGTAGATAATTATGCAGTAATCTGATGGTCCTTGAAACAGAAAGGAAAATTCAAGAACAGCCCATTTCCAAAATATATAGACTGTAGACTATCTAAAAACCCGTAATGAAATTTAACATTTGAATTATTATTATTATTATTATTATTATTATTATTCTTCTTCTTCTTCTTCTTCTTCTTCTTCTTCTTCTTCTTCTTCTTCTTCTTCTTCTATGTGATGGTGATCATGGCACTCCACAGTTTCCTGTCCTTTTTAGTTCTTAATAAATTTTGTCTCTCCTAGATCCTGTTTCGCCATTTTCTCAACTTCTCTAGGCAGGATTTGCATAGTTTTCTCAGTCCATTATCAAACTTTGCCCTAGATACTTCAACTTTCTCTTTCTGATGTTAAGCAAAAGTCTCCTTTTCGTTTCCATCTTTTCTAAAAATTCGTTGTTGCGCACTTTTTATGTCCATGATATTCTCAACATCCTTCTGTAGAACCAAATTTCCTTTGCTTCAAGTCTCTTATTTATCTGTGAGGAGGTTGTCGAGCATTAAATGCTGTATAGGAGAAATGATATTACGTAACAGTTCAGTACTCATTTTTTTTTTATTTCTAACGAAATTTATTTCTGTCATATTACTTTGCTTATCTTTTGGAAGACATCTTTTTCTTTTCCAATGCACCTTCGAAATTTGCCAGTGTCGTGTTTTCCGGTTTCTCGTAAAAAATCCTAGATATTTAAATTGATGCACTTGTGTGATTTTGTTATCTCCAATTTTTTATTTGCATGTTGGGCTGTTCTTTTTACTAACAACCATGCATTCCATTTTGCAACTGACTTCCTTTCTTCTCGCTTTCCTTTACTATCTTCTATAGGAATTATTTTTGTTTCCTTTGTGTCTGCTATCAAGACTGTATCATCTGCATATCTTATGTTGTAAATATTGTCGTCGCCAATAATGAATCCTGGTAGGACTTCTAATTCTCTCAGAATCGCCTCACTGTATAAGTTGAATAGGTCTGGCGAGAAGATGCATTATTGTCTTAGCCGCCTATTTTTTGCACATTTGCTCTCCGTGTGCAAGCGAGTGTATGTTCTGGATTATTCTAATATATTTCCCAAATATGTCAAAGTTATGACCGACTGTAGCCATAGGGGTGCTGCTCAGTCAAGCGCCGAACTATTTCCCTTCACATATTTGTAGAAAACCGGATAGATATTCATTGGACAAGTAGTCCTGGTGGAGCCTATCCATTTTCAGGTCAAACAGTAGTTTATGTCCTCCAACGAAGGCTCGTCTTGCTCAGGGACACGCGGTCCTTGACTCCAGCGGGAGGACCCTCTGCACTAGCCCTTGATTCCAGATTAGAAAATCCTCTTCCCAGCGATGCAGTGTCATGACCACTCTGGCTGCAAGAGTATTTATGGAGTCTTTGTGCTAGATCCGCAAATTTAATTGTTTTCATTTCTGCTGGTTGTCTAGGCACCTATCTCGCCAGAAAAGGCTTGTGGGGAATCTGGTTTAGTCACTAACAACCCCACAATGCGGCAGGTAGTATACTGGTTGCAATCTCTTCAAATGGGCGCACATTTACTGATATTATATAATTTAAAAAAATGAAGATATGCTAAAAAGGTTACCATATATTATGTACATAAATAATATTGTCTGCCTACATATGTAAATTAAAATCGACCCGCTGCTTAACGAAGCCTTTCTGATATTTACAGATGAACAGCGTCGTTCGCCTAATAACAGCATATACAGAATTATAGAGTAGTCGGAAATCAGAATACAGATTACAGTAAAGGTTGAAAAAGCTAGACAACATCAAAACACACGGCATCTATTACACGTTCATATGCCAGTCACCAGTTGACTAAATTCAAGACTTTTCCCACATTTGTGCCATTAGCAAATGAACTGCCTTCGAAACAAATAGAAATGAATTATGGAAAGCCTCAGTGTACAATTTAGTGCTACCCTCATAGAAAAACTTTGCAGATGGGCCAGTAGTTGCTAGAAACAGGTGGGGTTGGGCAGAGCAATGATAGTTTTTTTAGGATATATAAAAATCTCTTCGAGTGGCATTGAAATACCAGCAATTACTATGAGTAAGGGGAATGGATACAAAATAATGAAATTATCTTGAGAAATTGCTCATTTACACGGGTGAAAATAAGTTTAAGACCGATAGTTAACGTTTTATTCATTTCGGAATAAGTTTCTAATAAAACAAAATATAAAATAGTTTTTATTGTGTACGCTTTATGCAGAAGTTCTCTTTCGAATGATGTAAAAATTGCATATTTTTCTACAAATAGAAAAATTTTAATGGCATAATAATTTAAATTATCCAAATTTGCCGGCAAAATAAGTTTAAGACCGCATGAGTACATTGCAAATTATTTGCAAAATGGACCTTAAACTTATTTTCCCCAGTGTATGTTAGACACATTAATACAGGTGCAGGCTGTCTAGCCTGGGTAATTATAAACACACACACACACGTGTGTGTATGTGTGTGTAAGAGAGAGAGAGAGAGTGAGTGAGTGAGTATGTACAGAAGAAAAAATGGTGAGTTGATGGCTAGACATCGATCAAGATTAAAATTAAGACTTGCCAAAAGACGGATGGAATCTTTCATAGGATTAACAGCCACAGCCATCTAGCAATGGTGTTGACTGATTCTTCCTTTTGAGAAAATGATGCTCTTGCTTAGGCAGTATTACTGACACACTACAACGTCTTTGTGCACTTAAAAAATCATACAAAGGGATTACATGAAACTGCGAAATTTTGCTGTGCGCACAGAATGGATGGTCGTAGCCCCAAAAAGGCAATCGTAACGAATGAAGATTTGCCAAAGGTTTTAAAAGTTTGTCTGACTTTAAGAACCATATGCGTTCAAAGTTTTACAATGATATTTTATGATAGTGAAATTTGACAATGAGTTGGAGGTAATCAAACACCCACACAGACACACAGACACACACACATATATATATAAAAGTTTTAGGCTCAACATTATGACAGCAGAAAAATATATTTTTTCCATAGGCCAACTGACTGCGGTTCCTCCTCTAGGAATAAAACATGGCTATCCTCCTGGTTGCCTTTTGTTTCAGACAAAAATTCTATTCGGCATTAAGAAACAATAGCATTCAAAGTTTTACAATAATATTTAATGATAGTCAAATTCGACAACGAGTTGGAAGCCATCACATACACATACACAGACACGTGCATACAAAGACACACACACACACACACACACACACACACACATATATATATATATATATGTGTATATATATATATGTATATATATATATATATATATATATATATATATATATATATATATATATATATATATATATATACATATATATACACACAAATATATGAAAATTCATAAACATTTCACCCTAATGAAGATGATAATGTCGATAAGACGGTAGGGGTTACTGAAGGTGAAAAGAAATAAGAAAACACTTATGAAGAGAAAGGACAATAAAAGGACAGATTTCAGTGAGACCGACGATACCAATTGATGTTACAATTAAATTTGTGAAAATCATTGGTAGCAGGGAAGCAAGAAAACAAAAGAGATGAGAACAAATATTCTGAGAATATGACTTACGGTAAATTGATCAGGTTGAAATACAGAGAAGGAAAAAATCTCAGAATATCCATATACACACTTTGCCAACTCTCTCTCTTTGTATATATATATATATATATATATATATATATATATATATATATATATAGTCACTTTCAAAAATATCGGAATGGCAAGGCCAATTCCTTTGCTTTTGGTGTTCATTGAAGACATTTAGTTTTAACATCAAAGGGTGAATCTAAGACAAGAGCTCATCATTTCAGCTTTTACTTCCTGGCATTTAAAGTTAGACGTATTACACAACTTAGGACATACAATCTTTTGTATCAGATCACCCCACTTTTAGGTGAGCAAAAAGAAAGAAACAGATAGTCATGAAGTAAATACTATTAATATTTTGTTGCAAAATCATTGCTTGCAATAATTGCATCAATTCTACGATAGGCATCAGGAAACTGTTATATACTTCATTTGTGATGCTTTTCTTGACATTTAATGCAGCCTCTTTCAGTTCTTGTATGAGTCAAGGTGGGGGGTGCTTCTTCCTTCAGTTTCCTCTTCGGAAATGCATTTTCTATTGGGTTATGGTTCAATGATTTACATGGCCAGTTTCAAACTGTCCACTTTTCCCCTGGTAAAGTCCTTTGTGTTGACAATATGATTTGGGTCATTGTCATGCTACATGATAAACTTCCTGCCGATTAGTTTGGATGCCTTTATCTCTAAATTGGCAGACAATATGTTTCTGTAGACTTTTGAATTCATTCTGCTGCTATCATCATGCGTTTCATCATCAATAAATATGAAAGAACCATAACACCGCCTCCACCATGCAACACAGATGAGCTTGTATGCTTTGGATCATGAGCAGATTATTTCTTTCTCTACACTTTGGCCTTTCCATCACTTTGGTAGAGATTAATCTTGGCTTCATCAGTACTTCTAGAACCTTTTCTCTCATCTCTGTAATTCCTTGCAAATTCCAAATTGGGCTTCCGATTTGTTCTGCTGATGAGTGGTTTGCATTTTTTGGTATGGTCTTTATATTTTTGCTCGCGAAGACTTCTTCGATCGGTGGAGGTTGTTGATGATGACACTGATTGTTGTTTTGGGGCTTTTCCTCACAGATTTCATATTGTTTCTGTTATCAACTGCTGTTATTTTCCTTGACCGACCTGTTCTGTGTCTGTTGTTCAGCACACCAGTATTTTCCTTTCTTTCAGAACATACCAAATCGTTGTGTTGGCTATATCCAAGTACTCCGATTCCCCTTCGTTTCTCAACTTCAAAATGGCTTCCTTTTCTCTCATATACATATCTCTCGTCTTCATGTTGATTTATTCTTTTTAACAAGAAATACAATCTTTAGAAAAAAGGCGGTATGTCCTAAGTTGTTTAACACACTTAGATGTAAATGCCAGGAAATAGAAGCTGAAATTCTTGTCTCATATTCATCTTTTAATCTTAAACCAAAATGTGTTCGGTGGACACAAGAAATGTAATTGACTTTGAAGGGCACTGGATACACACATACATACATACATACATATATATATATATATATATATATATATATATATATATATATATATATATATATATATATATATATATGCATGCGTTGACGGAGAAAATGGAGTAACATTAAGTCAAACGATGGTTTTTGAAATGTTTCTAGTCACCCACTTACAGCGGATGCTTGCGTCATCTTGCTAGAATAAACCTTCACCATCTGGAAACACGGCGAGTATAAAGGGGTTCAAAATTATTCCAACCACGTCTGTGTTTCTAAAATCTGTCAAGCAAACTCAATATTCAGTAATAGTCTTTGTGAATTTGAGCAGAACACAAAACGTAGAATTACGGAGACATTATCCGCTTGCACGACAAGCGGTCTCCTTCACACACTAATTCAGCCATCTTGCCTGGGAGATTCTGTAAGGAAAATGTAAGCAAAATAAATGAGTACTGACAATGGTAGGAAAAACTTAATTAGGTTTAAACTCGAACTGAAATATTCTGTAATGTTATTTTAGTTAAAAAGTGGTTATTTAAAATATTACCATGTTGTTATATCTGATGTAAATAAAGCGTGAAATCAATACATATTCATTAAAATCGATTGCAAATATACAAGATATTTATGTTTTTAAATGGTTTTAATCACGGTAATATAGCGTTTGGTCATTGTTATATTGATTTTGGGAAGTGGGTTGAACGGCGAGGTTTTCAACATCATGGTGAAGTCATGCAAGAAAAAGTCTTCCCTAGATTAAATGTATCTCTCACTGTCAGTGTTAAATCTTCGCTACCAAACTTAAAATCTTATTTAGACTGGTGATTCGTGATTTTATAGTTAAAAGCGTCAACAGTTTGAAGCCACTGTTTTTACCAAGTAATTCTGTCACGTAGGAAGACATTTCGTTCTCGTGATCCAATTCAAGAAAAGTAGAAGTTTGATGCAGTTTCTTCGCGGCGTTCAAAATTGTATTAATGGAGGGCTGCTGCACCCACATACAAGTATGCGTATACACACACACACACACACACACCGCAAATACACGCACATACACACACGTAAATATATATATCCGTATAACATA
The DNA here is from genome assembly GCA_964036315.1 of Acanthosepion esculentum. Lineage (NCBI taxonomy): Eukaryota > Metazoa > Mollusca > Cephalopoda > Sepiida > Sepiidae > Acanthosepion > Acanthosepion esculentum. The sequence continues at coordinate 95,805,684 of OZ038475.1, forward strand.
TACATATATATATATATATGTGTGTGTATATATATATATATATGTGTGTATATATATATATATATATATGTGTATATATATATATGTGTGTATATATATATATATGTGTGTGTGTGTATATATATATATATATGTGTGTGTATATATATATGTGTGTATATATATATTTATATGTATATATATATATATATATATATATATATATATATATATATATATATATATATGGTTGTAAATAATTTTAACGTCATATTTAAATGCCAACAAGAAAAGGAATATCTGTGTTAAAATACATTTTATTACTTGCGATGATAACTTGAAGACGGAAGTTAGACTACAAAAAAGATTATTAGAACTTCATAAGAAAGTGTTTCTGTCCAAAGATGTGTATAATAATATTCGTATTGTTGGTTCTCAGCGTCGACGGATACATGGTTTACCAAAAATTCGCAATGGGGACGTCCCACTTATTTTGTCCATAGTGGGTTCAGCACAGCATGGTTTGTCTTAGCGGCTTTATTGAGGTTCTTGATCCGGTATTATGTTTCTATTCGGACTATTGTGTGACTGACTCTTTCCAATTTGCTGTATAAATGCGCAAATTGCAACCTAATATTGACACCGAATACTTCGTGTCTTTTGATATATGCAGTCTGTTTACAAATGTCCCGCTTGACGAAACCATTGATATTTGTGCAACTTTTTATATCGTGGCCCCGTAAAGCCTCCATCGTTTCCTGAAGTTGTCTTTGTTGAGTTGATAAAGATGGCTACTAAGTCTGTCTCCTTTAGCTTTAACAATTGTATATACCGACAGATAGATGGAGTGGCGATGGTTAATCCATTGGGGCCTCTTATGGCTGACATCTTTAGGGTTTTCAAGAGAGACAATTATTTGATTTTAAGTTTTCTAAGCCTTATTGTTATTTCCGGTACGTTTACATTGTTTTCTTCGCTTAATGAAGCGAAAAAAATCAACACTGCTATTTGAAATATACTATGGAGGTAGAATAGAATAATAAGATATGTTGCTTGAGAAAACTTCGTAATGTGTTCTCACTAGTCTTTATAGGAAATCCACCTTTCCAGGATTATACTTCAGATGGGACTCACTTGCTACGAAATCTAGGAAAATCAATTTTGTCAATACTCTAACTCAACGTGCTTTGATGTTATGTTCGGAGTGCAGCCCTGACGTTAAGTTCGGGATAATTAAACAGTTGTTTATGACGGATGATGAACCTGACTGTGTTATTGTAACTATCATTGCTAAAGTTTAATGGAAAAGTGTTTCGTCCATCTAGGTGTCCTGTATATCTGAGACTACCGTGGACTGCTCCCGCTTGTCAGGTATAAAATATCTTCTTCGATCAGACGGTCTTTCAATGCTGTATTGGTAGGGAATTTTTTGTTTATACCAGAAGGGCTTTTCCTTTTTGTGGTTAGGATGTCATGTCAGCCCATCAGCAGAACTTAGTTGCTTGTTTATATAAATGTCGCTGTGAGACTGACAATTATTGAATTCAGTTGTTTGCAGGATTGACTCATTTCCGGGGAAGCCATTGCTAAATTTACGCCAAAATGGAAAAAAAATATTTCACCTATCCTTTTTGGTTTTACTTAAAATTAAACTGTGGAATATTTTTTTCAGCAATTTTGTCATAAGAGCGAGGAATTAGTTCTGAAGTTGTGTCGGTCGAAAGATATCTTAGGTTTCAATTTTATTCGTTGTGATACTTCTGTATTCTTGTTTTCTGATTACATCCCGAATTATCTGATATATATATATATATATATATATATATATATATATATATATATATATATATATATATATATATATATATATATATTGGATGGTGGGTAATTAAATGATAAAATTGAAAAATATTCTGTGACAGGTTTTGTTCTACAAGAGTACTTCTCATATATATATATATATATATATATATATATATATATATATTTAGTTTACGTAAAACTAGGTAATCCGTATGGGTAGACCCAAGGAGGATAAAATCCAGAGAGCTCAATGTAAATCAGACCTAATAATTTAAATAAAAATAAAGTGGTCTGTTTTTATTTAATATATATATATATATATATATATATATATATATATATATATATATATATATATCAACGAGTGTTATCAGTATGTTAAGTATTTTTTATTAACTTCTTTTCAGAGTGCAGAAATTAGAATTAGAGTTAGTTCAAAGTGTAGTGATCTCATTTGCAAAGTTTTAACGAGAAACCATGTATCAAATATCTATACGTGTTCTTTCTTTTTTCTATACGCACTTCATTATACAATCTTCGATATTTGAAATGATATATTATTTAATGTTTTTGCTTTTGTACTGTAAAGTTTTATAGAATTTAGAGGTTTTGTTTTGGTCGCGAGTTTTGTATAATATTTTGTCGTTATTTATAAAAAATTGTCTTATCTTAATAATATTTAGGCTGTATGTGAATGAATTGCACTAAATTTCGACAAGTATATATATATATATATATATATATATATATATATATATCTATATATATATATATATATATATATATATATAAGCTTTCATTTAAGCTTATATATATATATATATATATATATATATATATATATATATATATATATATAGCTTAAATAAAAGCGAAATAACTTTAAATTTCCAAACGATTGCCTATTTGTTCCTTATTTTATTTATTCTGCCGGATGTAAACCATAATTGGCTTCAATTCTTGCTCGCACACACACACACACACACACACACACACACACACACACACACACACACACATATATATATATATATATATATATATATATATATATATATATATATATATATATATAATACCATCACTACATAACGAAATTAAGTCGAAAACTTTTTCTCGTCTAAGTTCGGTTTTGATTTTCCAATAAGTTTTTACATAAATTATTCATTATTTATGGAGTTGATCTAACAGAACCTGCCAACTGAGTTCGAATTTCATTTGAAACTTAGATCTATGTTTTTGACCCTCAATAGATATCTTGATTAAATGGGTCATCTTTAGAATACCATAAAAACTGAACGAGACGAAAATAGATTCATTTATAACGTAAGAAAATCACACTCTCAATGTCACCTCAGCAAAAGTATCGCTGGAAAAAACTGATTCGAACGAATTTGAGACTGGCAAAAATCAAATAAAAAAAATATTTGAATTAAATGATGATATGTGTTGCGCAAACTAATATAATTTGTCGCTTGAAATTTGTTCGATTTGAGTCTAAAGTGAGATATCAATGAAAAAAATAGTCGTTATCAATTACCCCAAAAGGTTTAGAAGAAACTTCCGTGATAAAGTCAAGTATTCAAAATATCAGTTAATTTCTATTTATAATCTAAAGATATTTGATAAAATACGTTGCATTTATTACTTTTTATTGAAAAGAGCTGATGGTGTTTCTTTCTCAAGTTGAATGTTTATATTTCATAGAAATGCTAAATTTAATATTGAAAAAAATTAATGTTTTTACTTGTAGTGAATAGTTAGTGGCAATATATATATATATATATATATATATATATATATATATATATATACATATATATATATATTTGTATATATATATATATATATATATATTTGTATATATATATATATACATATATATATATATATATATATATTTGTATATATATATATATATATATATATTTGTATATATATATATATATAAGAAAATTATATCTTCCCATAATTGTAGAATACTTAAAAACTTCCACAATAACTGTTCTTTTGATATAAGTATATATAATTACATCAAAGAACAGGTCGAGTAGTGGATAGCGACTCGGATTGAGGAATCGCAGTTCGAATTCCAGTCGAACCCATTACACTCAATTACGTGCTAATACCATTGGGGAAGGTATTAATCCTCTTTTCCTCGCTACAGCTATGGGTAAATAGCAGGACAGACTAGATGCAGAGCCATGATCGCCTACGCCCTGAAAGGACATGGCACATAAAAAGAAAGAACAATAACCGATCATCGGTCCCAATTGCGTTATATACTGCCTAAAGGTTACCTGTAATAAATTAACGTTCGTCATATATTGCATTAACAACAGACTGAATCTTACCATTAGGCACGGAATGCGAATTGTATATTGTAATTTTATGTTTATTATAATTTTATTATATATATTGTATGGAACCATTTATCATGGAACACCATTCGGATATTGCATAATATATTATCTGAATCTTAACTATTATAACAATGATTGTAGTCTTTTTAATTTTAAAACGTCTGAATTATATTTCAATTTAAACTGTATGAAGATTAACAATAACAGACGTATAGCAGTTGTATAAGTTGACTGAAATTTACCAATTATCACGATGAATTTCGTATTAGAAGTTTTCTATTATAGTATAAATTTTTATGTTACCATAAATCAAGAAACTTTATAAAATATTATTCAATAATTTTCCCGTTGACAATAATCTAGAAATAGTATTAATTTTCGAACAGTCTTCTCTTCAAAATCGATATGATTCCTATGTGATTATAGAGTTAAAATTAGACAATTGTATCATTCCTGAAATAGGTTTCATAAAGTCAGTACTATTATCTTTTACAGAAATTGCCATAATTACAAAGAGTATTTATTATATTCATTTGTATGATAATATATCACTGAGCAATATTTAAATTATAGGTAGAAGGACGATTTCTAAAAGAAAGAAAATCTTCAATTTATTTATATTTAATGAAAATTCATTAAGCTCTTGTTAGTTGTAACACTGGTTGAAAGACGTCTACAGAATCTAGAGCTTTCAGATTTTAAAGAATTTTAGGAAGGATATTGGAAAAAAAAGTTCTTTGGATTTGTGCTGAATGCTTGATGTCAATATTATTTTTATACTTACATCAGTTCAATGATTCCCTCGTGAAAATAATATATTGTTTATAAATAAACACTGACACTTCTTTTTCTTCTGCTTCTGATTTTTCTATGTACCGCCTCACTTCAGAACGTGCGCGATTATGGTTCTCCACAATTCCTTATCCTTTGTAACTCTTAGTAAATTTTATCTTTTTGCTATCTCTCCTAATCCCCGTTCTGCCAAATATTTATACAAGCCCATGAAAGAGGTTGTACACTGTTTTCCACTGTCCCCTTTGCCTTCAGTATATTCTGTGAGTGTCAAATTTTCTAACCCCTCTTTCTTTATTACGCACCCTAGAAGTTTCAACTGTCTCTGTCTGATGCAAAGAATAAGTGTACATTCTTTAAGACTTCGTCCTTGCTCACATACTCAGTCCATGGTATTCTCAACATACTTCTGTAGAACCACACCTCTGTCGCCTAATGTCTAATTTCATCTCTGAGAAGATTGTCCAGCATTCACTGCCATATAAGAGGACTGATCTTACATAACAGTCCAGTACACTTTTCTTCGTTTCTAACGAAATTTTACCATTTCATAGCTTTTAAAAGACTTCAGATTTCGGGGCCGCATTTTCGATCCGAGATACTTAATATTTTGTACTTGCTTGATTTTGGTACCAGTCATATAAAACAGTATCAGTTTTGTGAATGTAAATTTTAATTGCGGAACACCTGTAGTATATTTCAGTATAAATTCTTTGAAACTTACCTGTAATCACAGAGGGTCACTTGTATCATGCAGCGTACATTACATAAAAGTTATAACAATGTATACTTTAGTATAAATTTGTTTGAAAGTTAAGTATTATCAATGACTGTTAGTTATATATTGTATTATAAATGTTACCTGTAACTAATATAATTTTTTCTATTATAATGACACAAGTGAAAACTATCATGTTTTAGGTAAAGATTTACGCGTAATATATGTGTAGCTTAATATGTTGAATTTTTAGTTAATAATGTATTTATTAAGTGACATGCACTATTCTACAAGCATATATGTTGTCAAAAATTTTGATACTATGGACACCTGCGTAGTAGAAAACGATGTGTTGTTCTCTATCTCAAATGTTCATGTTTAATAGAAAGTAGGTAGTTCATTTTGTAGTCTCGGTTTCAAAACGGTATCAGTTTTGACCGAAGAGGAACGGAGAAGCAAAAGAGTGGAAGATCAAGTAGCAACAAAACCGGAAATAGGGTGTATCCGGGTGCTGGTTTATATTACCAATCATGCTTGGAAACGCAGAGGCAGTTCCAGTTCGTAATTCACAGGAGATTGACATGTCCGTAGTTCCAATACCGCCCATTCGTATTTCCAGCCACACGTCGGGACGTGTAGATGGTCGAGGGGTTGGTAGGAGGAGAGTTGGAACAGCGGGGATTTTTCCAGGTGCCACCTACCTACCTAGCCAGACGAAAATGAGAATCTCTTTTTGATAATATAGGAAATAAGTTCGTATTATCTATACTTAACGTGGCGTTTGTCTTTCATACTGTCACATTGTGAGCATGCGACAGGACCTTTCCCAGCTTTCAAATGTACCCTGAGATCGAGAATCTAAATGCACTAAAATAACGTTTGCAGTAATAAGAAATGTAGGATTAAAAGTGAATCCATTAATGCATAATATATATATATATATATATATATATATATATATGAAGAAATATTGAGGGGTCTCCCCTTTTCACACGAATGGACTCAACCGAGGTATACATATACTACTACCAGTGAATATCCGGACAGTCTGAAACAGAGCAGACGGCGACGTCTTCTCTGTTCGACGGTCGAACTCTCTGCTTCTGAGCAGAGAGGAACCCGGAAGAGGCTCCGCCGAAGAGCAGGGTCTCGTTCGGGGTGGTTGACCAACCCGATGCCGTTTATACGGGATCTATGGGCATTTTTTGGCCGAGCCTACGGGCTCGGGAATACCCCACTTTAAACCCGGCCTTGTGCCACATCTATCCCTCGTGGGGGGACAGTAAATACTGTCTGCAACAGAGAAGACGGCGACGTCTTCTCTGTTGGACCGTCGAACTCTCTGCCTCTGAAAAGAGAGGAACCCGGACGAGGCTCCGCCGAAGGGCACAGTCACTTTCGGGGAGCCACTTTAAACCCGACCTTGTGACACATCTATTCCTCGTGGTGGGGGGGACAGTAAATACTGTCTACAACAGAGCAGACGGCGACGTCTTCTCTGTTGGACGGTTGAACTCTCTGCCTCTGAGCAGAGAGGAACCCGGACGAGGCTCCGCCGAAGGGCAGAGTCTCGTTCGGCGAGGTTGACCAACCCGATCCCGTTTATACTGGATCTACGGGCATTTTTTTTGCTGAGCCTACGGGCTCGGGAATACCCCACTTTAAACCCGGCCTTGTGCCACATCTATCCCTCGTGGGGGTGGACAGTAAATACTCTCTGCAACAGAGTAACCGGCGACGTCTTCTCTGATGGACGGTCGAACTCTCTGCCTCTGGGCAGAGGGGGAACCTGGACGAGGCTCCGCCGAAGGGTAGAGTCTCGTTCGGGGTGGTTGACCAACCGGATCCCGTTTATACGGGATCTACGGGATATTTTTGGCCAAACCTACGGGCTTGGGAATACCCCACTTTAAACCCGGCCTTGTGCCACATCTATCCCTCGTGGGGGGGACAGTAAATACTGTCTGCAACAGGGAAACGGCGACGTCTTCTCTGTTAGACGGTCGAACTCTCTGTCTCTGAGCAGAGAGTAACCCGGACGAGGCTCCGCCGAAGGGCAGAATCTCATCCGGGGAGGTTGACCAACCCGGTCCCGTTTATACGGGTTCTACGGGGATTTTTTGGCCGACTCCACGTTAAGCTCGGCGTTGTGCCACAACTAACCCTAGCGGGGGGGGGGCAGTAAATACTGTCCGTAATAGAGGAGACGGCGACGTCTTCTCTGTTGGACGGTCGAACTCTCTGCTTCTGAGCAGAGAGGAACCCGGACGAGGCTCCGCCGAAGCGCAGAGTCTCGTTCGGGGAGGTTGACCAAGCCGATCCCGTTTATACGGGTTCTACGGGCATTTTTTGGCCGAGCCTACCGGCTCGGGAAACCCACGCTAAACCCGGCCTTGTGCCACATGCATCCCTCGTGGGGGGTGGCTAAATACCGTCTGTAATATAGGAGGGTAGCACAAGAGTCACAGTTAGCGAGCACGTAGACTCAGTAAGGTGCCATCCGCGATATTTCAATACCAAGACTGTATATATATTAGTGCTACTAACACGCATTCCTGGATCTACTAACCCGTATTAACAGTTTGTATTATTACGTTAATACATTTATTTTCCTTATCCATTCCTGGCGTTAGTTATTCATTGATATCGGATTCATCCCGGAATCCACAACAAGAAATATACTCTTAAGGTGTGCTATATTTATGGGATAAAGTGCTCAATATCAGAGATAGAGCGTGTGTAAATATAAAAGTGAGCATTGAAGTCAACACTTAGAGGCGACAGGCTGTTTCATGCTAGACGCATGTATATTTTTTTATATTTTGAATTGTCAATAATAATGGGTTTATTAGTGTTCTTTCAGATGGGTTTGGTGAGTTTCCTTTTCTCTTCAGGCTTACAGCTATATCACGTTGTAACATTGGTTCCTATACGATTATCTAAGTTAAGCAATGTCGAACCTGGTTAGTACCTTGATTGATGACCACATAAAAATACTATGGGCTGCAAGCTTGGATGTGCGGTTTATGTAATGGATAATGGGTCCGAATTTTTAATCTTAGATATCCATTTGAATTATATACACGTACGCGCATTATCATTCACTTGGGAAAGGTATGAAACCACCTCTTCACCCACCCCAGCTTGTATCACTTAACCATTATTATCTGAAAAATTCTTACAATCTAACAAAATCTTTTGGTTTTGAATAACCTGCAAAGGGTTCATAAGCCGTAAAATATGAATCAATGAATTAGTCTGTCTCCAGTAACATCAATATTAAGCAAAAACAAATCTTACATTTCTTCTGCTGACTAAAAACAACAATAGAAAAATTAATCAGTGTCTGAAATTACAGTATCATTGATAATATGCCTATCAATTTTATTGATTTCATTATTTTGCAATTATTTCTGGAGTGATGACTGGAAAATTATCAATAACTACTCGAATAGACAGTTATCGTTCCAACAATACACTGGAAAATGTTTTCTATCTATCAATAATTAATGGCGCGTTACTCGTTTTCCGAGCACGCACCTCTGCTTGGGAGGCTTGTCAATCCCTGTTGCAAACGCCCTTGTTCAAAACCCACTGAGCCCGCATCTGGTTTTTATTGCAAATATGAGCAAGTCTCAATTACAATTTCTGGGAGCAGCAGTTTTTTAATAGCGTAAATAAAACTGTGCTTGCCAAACGATAGCCATTTGTTGCATTAAGCGCATTTTGGTATTCTTTAAAAAGTAAAGACATTTTAAGGGCTTACCTTTGGGATTCAATTTTGCGTTCTTCTCACCGCTATAAACCCCCACCCCCCAAATAAACAGCATGTTCGATGTTAAGTAAAATGTTGTTTTTCTCTGCTGATTGTCAATGCAAGCTACAGGGATTTTTTAAAAACTGTTTCAATATGAGCTGCATTTATCCTATTTTAACATTGGGATACACGGTAAACATCGCAAATATCATTTTCCCAAATCACAATGCTCTTTGTCTTCATTTAACTTCTCCACCCTCTAAATTCTTGGCATAAAATCTTTAAAAATCTGGCAGGAAAACACAAACTAATGAACAAAAGGAAGTGGAAAGTTAAAGATTATAGGTGTAAATAGATTTCCAATCTGATAAAATAGAATGATAATAGAATCTTATATTGGCTCTTGCCAATATAAGATTTCCAGAAATGAATATCCCGAAAAGTAATAAACTAATTCTTGATATTTGCCAAAGTTCTCTAAACGGAAATATCCAAGTAGCAAGATTGCGTTACACCGAAAAAGGTTTGTTTGCTTAGATTTTAAATCAGCACACGATGGATGCTTTTATTTTAATATGGCCTCGAACACCAAATGCTGGCGGTAGTAGAAAGAAGTAACTTCCTTAACTCGTCTAATAATATTAAATAACGTAAAACGGTTTAGATTTGGGAGTGGTTTATCGAGTAAATTATTTTTTTTTTTTTTAACATCATCAAGACATTTGCAATATTGACTTCATTCAATTTCAAAGCAAAAAAACAAAACAAAAACAAACTATGATGATAAATTCTTTAATTAAAATTGTCCCTTCAAGACTTGGGAAATCATGGCTCCCCACAAATTCCTCTCTTATTGAGTACTGTTGCCGTATATCGACAGGAGCTTCCCAGTCTTCGCATTGCAATATCGATAAAGTTCAAAAGTATCTCCGCGTCCTTGTGGGTGACAAATTATTTCCCACCTTCCAACACCTTTCTGGCCGTCCTGGAAATGCCAATAAACTACATCTGATCTGGAGATTTTGAGGAGCGTGGAACCACCTCTTAATTTTTGCTGTTCTCGCGGTGGTAGAACCTGTTAGGGACCCAGCTATGGGCAAATTATTGATCCCTAAAATCACTGGGACCAAACAACTATGAGACTATAAAAATAATTTTTTATAATAAAAAACATAACTCCCCCCGCCCCCCCAAAAAACAGCAATACATTTTTGGAAAAATATTACCAGCAATACATTTGACTCTCGACAAAAACCCTCTTTACAAAAATATGTAAATGAATGATTTTCTTACAAAGAATACTTATTCTATTCATACGAACTGATCCTAAAATATTGTCGGCATTAAATAACCCATAGTGAAAATAAACCAAACTTTCTCACAGATGTAACGTTGCAAGCCTCTCACTGTTCTACTCTATTTCCGCGTAAAGTGTTCAGACGGACTACATTCCTTAGTTCCACCAGTTCTTACCTTCGCGACTAAAACTCGCCATGCTACGCACATTGTCAGGGGCCACCCTCATTCTCTGCGTATTCGTGATGTAAATTCCACTCGAGCACTTCTTCACACTTTGGTACCGACTCCCAGGAGGATGCTTCCCCGATCACTACAATTTTAGCCTGTCAAGTCTCGGTTTACCCTTTTCGCCCCCTTCTTATTATGTAACCCTCTACCTTGAGTGGTTCTTGTACAGAGTGAACATGATTATAAAAAAATACTGAGAAATGTTTTTCTCCCTTGTGTAAATTCTGCTATCCATTTACAAAACATGAAAAGACAGATTGCTCAGTATTTCTCTCATCTTGTCTACAATATACTCTGTGAATATCAAATTCTCCATTCACCTCGTGCCTCATTTTCTGTTAAAGAAATTTCAAATTGTCTCCTTTTTGTTTCTATCTCCTTAAAAATTCTTCGTTGCTTACATGCTTCGTCCATGATATTCTGACCATTCTTCTGTAGAAGAACATCTTTGTTGCCTGAAACTCCTCTCCATCTGTGAGGAAAATGTCCAGTATTTCACTGCCATACAAGAGGAGTGATATCAGATAGCAGTTCAGCATCAGATCTTTCTTTGTTTTTAATAAATTTATTCTGTTTCTTATTACTTTGTTTAGCTTTTAAAAGACATCTTTCACTATTCCAATGCACCTTTGCATTTCTGTGTTATATCTTCCGTCGTCTGTTATTAAAATATTCAGTTTCAAACAAACAATAATATTAATGAAAGAAGAAGGTGACTTCATTAGTGATGTAATATTTCTCATTGCCTGAGTTTAAAAAAAATCAAATAAGATTTCAAAAACTGATATTTAAAGCAGGCAATTAAATCCGCCCCACTGAATGACAGCTAAACACAACTTTCCTACACCACTTCAAATAAATTGACATTATGTTATAATCAGCTTTGTAAATATTTGAAAGGAAAAACTTATTACAGATTAATGTACAGAATAGTGCGAAAGTTTTGTCACCTGCTACCAAAAAGTAAGGAGAACACTAGAAGAACAAGTAATACAAAGCACATGTACTGGATTCAGTTTATTCACTTTTATTGACGCTTTCACACACCGAGAAGGCCTGTAGGAACACCACCATTTTCCTGGCATAAAATGATGTGTCTCCATGACCTGTGTGATATTTTACGAAGCTGTGCTTTGTTGAATAGACTCTCCGAACGGCGACCTTCAACTGATGGGTATTCTGGTATCGTTCATGTGAAATTCTCTCTTTGATAATACCCCACAGAGCTTTTAAAAAGACAATTATATTATGTACGGGTGACAAGGCTTTCGGCCCACTCTATAGGACACTTTTAAACGTATTTATTTGATTTATACTTGCGTCTCCTTATTGAAGGTATCGTATATACTTGCGTATAGTGAGAGCTTTTATGATCTGTTTTTACGCCAAAAATAATGGGTCAAACTATACACGGGTAATGTTTTTGAAGAAGCTAAAAATCATGTATTTTCGGCGATCGGTTACACTATACACAGTTAAATCTTTCGGTGGGTTGGTGGGTTAAAATTCATGCAAAAATATCAGGAGTCGCACTATACACGACTAACTTCGTTTTTCACTCATATAAGTCAGTGTAGATATTTAGAAAAATATTTAGGTTTAAATGCGCTTGGCATGCGTTTCACTAATATTCTAGGTGTAAAGCTCCACCACCTTGGAAACAGCCGTTCTAAATCATGGCTTCTACCTGATTTCGAACGCTGGTTACAGAATAAAACACAATTATCTAAAGAACAAAGTATAAATAACATTTCTTCTTGTAGTTTATTTTTTACTTAATTTAGGTTAGTACAGTCCAGAGTGCCAAACTGGAAGACATAGGATTTCGGCGAATGCTTCTAAGCAAACTGCACCAGTCAAAAAATGCGAACAATGAGGCACACAAAACAATCTGAACATGCTAAACTGTTTCTTGTGTAGCCCGGTGCCGTTCTTTAATCATCCACAATATTCTGACCTTGGAAGATTTTCTAAAATATAAGCCGAAACTTTTCGATCTATACTCTTTCATAAAATAATTCTATATGCCTTGTATTGTAATTTAGCCATTGGATGGTGCATACAACTTTTGTAAGCATTGATAATTTTATAACGTTACGCCAACTTCGGTTATTGTTAGTTCAACCAGTTTTCTCTTGCAATTCTCTCCTCTCTTGCTTTATGGATTCTGACAATCTCCTTTCTATATCCTTATACCTTCAACAGATCTGTTATTTTTCGTTCGTCCTTGTTAAATGACAGGGCCATTCATTTGCTTCTCGGTGATCCATATTAAGGTTTTTATCCATGTTAACAGCTTTCTACAGTTGAAAGTATTACTTTGTCACTTGTTTTTATTTCTTAAAAGAAGTAACAGAACGTGATCCAATATATTATGAGATGCCTTAAACAAGGCTTCAAATACAGTGGCGTTTCCATGTGAGCTTTCAGTGTCTCTTTGTGACGAATGGAATATTTTATTGCACCGCTCACGTCAATAGAACTTACATGGAATTTTGCAGAAATGGCTCGCTTGTTCGTATTCTCATCTGTTTCTATTAACATTAATTTGAATAGCTCACTGATGAGCATCTGCCATAAAGCAATGATTAGACCCGCATGAGTTTGATAGTGCCTTTAATTCCATGGGTGCTGGCTCTGAATTTGGCCCGGTACGAAAGCTAATTTAGTACGATAAATATCGGATTAATCTCAGGAAAGATATATATATATATATATATATATATATATATATATATATATATATATATATATTTTAAATTATTATGTGAGTAGATCGTTTCCAAGGACTCTTCTATTCCTATATCTTTCTAGGTTTCATTGTGTGGTTCAATACTGTCTCAGAAATTTCACAGACTAACTTCGATTTCCACTCAGTTCCACACTTCTGTGGACTTGGACCTGAAGACGCCAATGTGAATGAAAATGTTTTCACTTTAATTGATTTTTTTTTATCTTCTTTTTTTCCTTGAGGATATAGGCAATCATGACACTCTACAACTTCCTATCCTTTTTAACTCTTAGTAATGTTTGTTTTATATTATCCTTCTCATTCCCTGTTCTGCCATCCATTTTGAAAACGTCGTTTTGTAGGTTATTCACTGGTACAATATGTCCCTCTCGATATGAATGTAAGTTCTTTTTCATTATACACAAGACATTTCAATTGCCTCTTTTTGATTCTAAGTTTCTTTTTGTTTCCATTTTCCATAATATTTATTCGTTATTCACATGTTTTGTCCATGTAATTCTTAGTTAATATCCTCCAGTAAAACACATTTCTGTTACCTGAAGTTTTCCTCTTCACTTGTGTGGAAATTGTTTCGCATTTACTGCCATATAGGACGATTGGTATTACATGAGAACTCAGTACGCTTTTCTTTGTTTCAAACAAAACTTTCCTGATAACTTTTGAACGGCATCTTCCGCTATTCCAATGCGCCTGTGGATTAACCAGGTGGTTGAAACTTGTATATTTCACATCCTATCTAAAATAGTTCAAAGCAATTTTGAAAAGCATCATGCACTGCAATTTGCGAGATATTACCGTTTTATGTTTTTTTCGGTTGATTTTTGTCAAAGTTCATACGCAATGACTTTTTAAAGTCGACTTTCACCAATGGCTTTTGCAAATAAAAGTAGACAAATTAGATTTTTATATTTGTGTCTTTTTTTCAGTCATCCTATTGCCGGAAAACCTTTAAATATATAAAAAAAATTATTGAATTTTAATTTAGAGGAGGGAGTATACACAAGAACAGAGCGTTATAAGCGATAAAAGAATGAAATAAACACCGTTCACTTTATGGAAATTTGATTTTTTGCCTAATCTAAAATAAAATTAAGAGGAAAAAAAATATTGCCCTGTTTTGATTCGGAATTTAATCCGAGTGAATAAATTCAGTTCATTCTTTCTTTGTGATTATACCGATTTACCTAATACAAACCTGCTTCAAATTATAGCTAAGTAATTTTTCGAATTGCTAGATTAGCTTGTTTTATTTCAGAAGGATATTAGGATAATCCAGAAATTTTACTGGATCAAACCACCTGTACGATGATAGAAAATGAATTCAGTAAATACGTACAAATAGACAGCCTCCTATGACACGGGTGAGCCTTTCGCCGGACTTATTCAACCTTTAGAGTGAAGCAATTACGAGAGAAGTAGAAGTCTTATCAGGATTCATTAGATACGCACATGACATGAAGTTGATAGCATACATAAAAAAGAAACCACCGTAAAGCCTGTCAGAAGATAGTAAAGAAAAGCTAGAAGAAAAGACTATAAATCAACTGTAAGAAGATATAATGTACGGTTGTCAGTAAAGAAAACAACCTAACATGCGAATTAAAAATTTGAGATACCAAAATTAAACAAATGCAAAATAATTAAATATCTCGGAAGTATTTTAGCAGAGCACAGTATCTATGACACCGGAAGCCGAAATCACATGGAATATTAAAAGTTCCTTCCAAAAGCTGAGCAAATGAAGATTTCGTTAGAAACAAATAAAGTGTATCGAATTGTTATGTAATATCAATTCCCACGATATAGCAGTGAATGCTGGACCATCTCACAAGATGAGGAAGAGGCAATAAAAATGTCCTATAGATGCAAGACAATATCACAGACTGAACAAGTGAGCAACGATGACGTTTTAGAGAAAATGGGAATAAAAAAGACATTTATTATCATCATCATCATCATCATCCTTCGACCTCCTTATGTTTGATCGGGACTCCATTGACAATCTGTTTCCACAGTGTTCAGTCCTGCAGTGCTGTTCCGAAATCCCCAATGTCCAACACTGAGTCTTGAGCTATGATGTCTGGGAAAGTCAATTTTCGTGAGAAGACACTTCCCGAGAGATGCCATAGGAGTAAGAATGAGACGATTTCCCTGTCCACTCGGTAGCAGGTAAATTATAACACACTTGTTCAATACCAATTTATCACCGCCTCAGCCACCAAAAACTCCTAAGGTTGCACAGTCGGTGGAGTTGGTATACTTCTTTCTCCTAAAGCCTCAGGAAGCTTATTATCTGTTGAAAAAATAATTTGATCGCATAATTGTTGCTGAATTTAACAGTAACCCTCAAACCACATTCATCGCTTGTAAATTCTCAACAACAAGTGACGAAAAACTTGTAGACGACTTTTATTCCGATCTGAAAAGAGTAACAGAAAGTGTTTGCCCTCACAACTTTCTCGTTATCTCAGGCGATTGCATTGGTCAGAAATAGAAGGATGATGTTCTATTCACATATAATAAGAAAACTAACCGAAAGGGTGGAAACTGACAGATTTCGCTGACGAGTTCCAACTAAAAATTACAAACACGATGTTTATGAAGCACCCAAACCATCTGCCGACATTCCAACATCCACCCTGACCTCGTCCCCAAATTAATTCCATTCTCGTGAGAAACAAGTGGTAGAATAGTGGTGGCAATGATTAGTCATAGTAGTCCTTCTCTTCTGTCAGTTTTGATCATAAAATTGTATCCAAACATGTCGTTCTTAGCCTAAAGTCATCCAAAACGCCAGTACCAGGCACTATGAAACAAGTCGGTTGGGTCAAGGTATCATCAGACAGAACTTTGGGACGCTCATTTGCTGTAGATGTTAAGAATCATTATCAAATGCTCTTTGATCATGACAACATTGGAACATGATACAACAACCTTATATCATCTAAAGAAGTAATTGCACTTTAAACCTTCCAACACGTAACGTACAAGTAGGGAAGGATGATGTTCTTTTCACATATAATGAGGAAACTAACCGAAAAGAAGAAGACACTCATATGTAGTACTAGGAGTAGCCAAATGAAATTTCTAGGGCACCTAATGAGAAAAGGGAGCAGCAAAATATATTGAAGGCATGAGGGACACCGGAAAATCTACCTAACGAGCTTGTGCAAATGGCTGGCAGAACGGAGACTCGGAGACGTGTTAAAAAGTTAAACTTTACTAAGTGCTACAACGGACAGAAAGTTGTGGAGAGCCATGATCACACGCGTCATGAAGGGATACGACACATAAAAGAAGATGAAGTATGACCCATAGCACACCGCATCAGCTGAGCATAAATATATAAAGGACAGCATAGTTTTTTCACCTTGCACAAATATGAAAGCGCACTCTCCCCATTGGACAAGTAAATATTACAAGACATCATAAAGAAAAATATCTCATCTGATTCGACTTTGGAATATCAGTAATAATAATTATAATCTCATTACTAGCTAGACTTGATCCTATTATTCTTGCTTTATCATCTAATAACCAGAATTGAATAAAAAAATCGACTCCAAATTTGTACTGGAATGGCGAAAGATAACTTCCAAAAGCGGAATAAAGTATGAAGAAACAAGAAGATTTGTGTAAAATCAAAGTCAATACTACTGAACTGCTACTTAATATTTTAATCCTCATATACGCAGGAAAATTTCCCCACAAATGAAAAGGCGACCTGAAGCAACAGAGATCTGATTATACTGAAGAATTATAGAATACTATGGATGGAACATAAAATTGTACTTAGAATCAGAAAAAAAAGTTAATTTTCTGGGATGTAGAATTAAGAAAATGGCCTTGAACAATCTGACATATATGGACAGGGGGTGCGTTTGTGTGAGGAAAAACATTGCTAAGATCTGTAAAGGATAGAAAGTTGTGAAGAGCAATGTTCGACAACACATTCAGTAGGGATAAAGCAGATAAAAAAAGAAAAATAATTTTGTTCGGTCCGGATATAACTTTAAAGCGTTATCTCGAAAGAATTCAGATATATATCAATGAGAGGATTTCGCAGGCAGGCTAAAACGCTCCAGGTAGAATGACTCGTAGGTAGGCTGAATTTTGTTGTAAAAACTTTTACTGAATGCGAAAAAAAACTGAGTTGTAAAAATTTGACCGTATTTTATGGCTTTGTATATCGGGAGTGAAACGTTAATTTTGTGAAGTTTTCTGATTGTGAAAATTCAAATATTTATTAACTGGTATATTAGTATATAAGAAGTTACTATCTAAGCTCGCCATCAATTTATTATATATATGAAATGAGAACGAATCGAACATAAATTACGACGTTCGTAACATTAATTTAAAAGAGGGCTCAATACAATAGTAGAGTATTTATATATACGGTTCAGTGGTGCATTGTGGGTAGTTTATTCTAATTGTTATTTTGGCGGGAGTGGTTTGTTTATTATTTATTTGGATTAAATTATTTTACTTGTTCTTATTAATTTTTATTTTATATATTTTAATTATTGTTGTCGGTTTTTTTATTTTTAAATAACGTAGTAAAAAAATTTGAGGTGAGTTCTCTTCATTTATTTAGTAGATTGTTTTGTTCTCGGAAGGTGATTATAGCTATTTTTCGTCCAATCAGAGATTTCAGTTTTTGAGGGTGATTGTTGTAGTCTATTGTAATGGTTATTTTGGGGGCGTGGTTTGTTAATTTGTTTATTATTTGCTTTATTTATTTATTTAGATTAATTTATTTTACTTGTTTTTGCCTATTTATTTAATATTTTATTAATATTTATTTATTCATTTCAGTTTTCGATTTTTAAGTAGCGAAGTAAAAATTGTTTTCGTGAGTGAATTTCGAGAAGAATCCTGATTGTTTACTTAGTAGTTTTTTGATTGTTGCAATCTATTCTAACGGTTACTTTTGGCGGGAGGGATTTGTTAATTAGTTTATTATTTACTTGTATTGATTTATTTTACTTGTTTTTTCTTATTTAAATTACATTATTCTTTTCAGTTTTTGATTGTTAGGTAACATAGTAAAAATTTGTTTTCGCGTCTGCATTTTGAGATGAGTTCTGATAGTTTATTTAGTAGTTAGTTTTTGTCTGGGAAGGTAATTACAGCTATTTTTCCTCCAAGTAACGTTTGCGGCTTTCGGAGTAATTGTTATAGGTCTTCTCGATGGACTCCACCACTTCAAGACGGGTCCCCTTTATGATCCCTTTGAGTTTCTGGAAAAAGAAAAAGTCACACAGAGCAAGATCAGGTAAATAGGGCGGTTTTGCAAGTATAGTGATGTTCTTCTCGACCAGAAACCACCAGATGCTCAGGGTGTTGTGAGTAGGTGCATAGTCCACCCACGATAAGTCATGCAACAACTCCAGTCTTTTCTCGCACAATGAACGAAGTAAACGCGGCAGGATCTCTTTGTAGACTTGATGATTAATCATTTGGTTATGTGGCAAGAACTCACAGTGGACGATGCCTCTCACTTCGAAGAACATGATCAGTCTCGATCCTTTTCAGACAAACCTCGTATATATATTTGTCTTACACATTTCCTATTACGTTGAATTCTTATCCATCTTTACTCATGTGTACATGTTATTAAACTTAGCTACTTAGTTGTTCAAGTCACAGTTATATATATATATATATATATATATATATATATATATATATATATATATTGTCATGCACAGACAGACTATTTCGCTGTATTACAGCTCTTCAGTGTGGATAGACGCCCAATTGTTTCAAGTGGGGATCGGAAATCTGAGATTTTACCCCTAGACTATCGTCGCTTGGCTGAGAGGAAGGGAAATTTTAACGTTTTCTATGCGAAGTATGTCAGTGGCCCGGAGAGCTCAATTCAATTTGGTTGGAGAGCAATGCGTTAATAGCGGTATGAGCCACTGTTTTTAAAATCACCCTTTGCTCAAGAGAGTTCAGCCGGATTTTCCGGGAGCATATATATTGTCATCCACAGATAGACTGTATCCAGACAGACTGTTTCCCTGTATCACAGCTCTTCAATGTGGCTAGACGTCCGATTGCCTCAAATTTCGTCCGATTT
>OZ038475.1:95830462-95837962 GCA_964036315.1 Acanthosepion esculentum
CCATCCAAGGCTACAGAACCCGGTCTGTACTGCTATTTACCCACAGCTGGGGGAGAAGAGGAGGATTTAAAGATATTAGCACGTAAGTGAATGTAATGGATTTAACTGGAATTCGAACTCTGCTGTCCGATTCCTCAATCCGAGCCGCTATCCATTACTCCACTCTACCTCGGGGATACTAAAGAAAAACGCTAAGTCGAACAATTACCATGGAAATGTTTGTAGAAAAGACAAGGGAAGACACGTCACGTTGTTGAGAAAGTAGCTGGTCAAGATCGATTACATTTCAGACCCTTCTTTGAATGTTCTCAAGAATCACCAGATATATAGTAGGAGCACCAGACCTGATATGGCAGGAGTCAATGCACAGTCGAATGGTAGATATATAAATGGGCAAAATAGACTCTGACGAGGGAGATTTTCAGTGAACCAACTTTCTTAGCAGTAAGCATAGCAATTGATTCAAAATAGTTGCACCACTTTATATCAGTGGAAAACGTGAACCTAAGAAGGTACAAAGTGTTGCTCTATTAGAGTACTATATCAGTCATGCTGTTGGCAGGGAGCAAAGTTTCTCTATGATGATTAGATGAAAGCAGTTTTGTTTTGTAGGTGTTCAAAATTACAGGGCCATCCTGCACCTTTTAACCACTGATCGGAGTCCCTTTTCGAAAGGAGTTACCAGGTACACTTTGTCGGAATTGCTACTAAGACAAGGGTAAATATTCGTGCAATCTGCATACGTACCTAGTGGGGAACTGATTACATCGGGAATTTCGTTGATAAAGATCAGAAACTGCGTAGAACTTTGGGTGACACACTCATTAGTATAAAATTAGTATAAAAGCATGTTCGTTCAACAAGGCATTCATTAAACGATTTTTAGGAACGATTATATTCAGTCAAATATTCGTCCCGAGATACCGTAACACTTGCGGAGAATGCCAGCATCGTAAACCCTGTTGAAAACCTTTGAGATATCTAGCCACAGCTCGATCTTCGCCGTTCTTATATAACGCTTGAAAGACAAATCAGTTATAACCTTTGCGGTAGTGATGGCGAAACAGAAGCCATATTGTTTGTCGTGCAAAGTAAGATGCTTAAGCAATTCGGCATTGATTTTATCGTCGAGTACTTTGCCTGAAAATGGTAAGAAAATAATTGGGCGATAATTTGAGAGGTTCAGTGGGTTCCCGGGGTACTTCAAACAGGAACTACTGAGGAGAACTTCCAACATACTGGAAAGTAAGATGCAAAATGGCATTTGTTTTAAAATTTGGAGAGAACAGGAGCTAGTTCAGGAGCACATCTCTTGGACTGCTATTGGGATACCGTCGAATCTGGGCACATCTCTCTTGGACTGCTACTGAGATACCGTCGATTTTGGGTACATCTCTTTTGGACTGCTATTGGAATACCGTCAAATCTGGGCACATCTCTTTTGGACTGCCACTGGGGTACCGTCGAATCTGGGCACATCTCTCTTGGACTGCTATTGAGATACCGTCGATTTTGGGTACATCTCTTTTGGGCTGCTATTGGGATACTATAGAACCTGCAAGTTTTGTAGGGATCGAATTTAGAAATGATAGCAGAATCAAAGGCAGGAGTTATGCGCATATCAATCAGTAAACCCCCCGTTCGAGGGTGGAAATCATGGAGAGGTAGTCCAGGTGAGCCGACCGTTTAGTTGAGAGAGACTTTATGAGCAAAGTACTCTTATTTATCTGCGGTATATGCCAAGACTTAGATTGAAGAAAGAATGAACTGTGGATTTGCTTTTGTCTAGAATACGATTGCAAAGCCGCCACTAATCACTAAAACCAAACTTGTGAGAGTCTATACGGTGTTTCATTCTAAATAGTGACTTTGCTTGGACTCATTACGAGCAATAACAAAGAGACGTCTGTTACAATTGGACCTGTCATTCTTATAGCCGTAAGAAGCGATTACCGTGGGCTGTAGAGGGTGAATAGACAGAAGAGAATCAAGGAGAAGATAGTAGTTTCACTTTGTATTTCCGTGATGAACGAAAGTTCCGATGTCGGCTTTTACACAAGAAGAGACTTCAGTGTCATACTTCTGGAAGAGGACGATTAAAAATATAATTCTAGCAGGCAGTAGTTACTGTATAGATTTCTTTTATTATATAATAATACACAGTATATATTTATAGAGAACGAATATATAAACACATACTGGTATAAACATAGAAACTAGACGCACCACACGAACATACACACGCACGCGCAACGCACACACAGACAAACACACACGAAGCCTACAGTATGAGTGAATATAATATAATATATATATATATATATATATATATATATATATATATATATATATATATATATATATATATATATGTATATATATATATATATTCTTGTAATATATCAATATATATGTATGGAGAAGGAATATATATACATATGCTAGCTAAAACACACACACAATACATGAAAATGGAGAAAGATGTAAAAAGATACAGACGACGTAAAAAGATAAAAACAAAGACCTCATTTCTTCTCCTTCAATTGACCAATCTTAAATGTTTTATTACCCCTTAAGCAAATGAATGTTTTCCGCCAGTCCAAGAAGTTGGATTACTACCACACACTAAACACAATGGTTAAACAAATATAAGAAAAAAATAATTCTGTAAATAATATGTGGAAATAGCCATTCATGTAAACTCTGAATAGCCGATTTTGATATTATTTTATAAATAATATGATTATTAGATTTAAGCTCCATTGACTTTGGCATTCTTTTTTTATTTTAAGCTTTTAGTTTATTTTACGCTTTAGCCTATGTTCTTAATATCTGTCGCTCTCTCTCTCTCTCTCTCTCTCTCTCTCTCTCTATATATATATATATATATATATATATATATATATATATATATACATAGCATGACTCTTCAGCAGAATTGAGTCACTGTCAGTCACTGTGTGTTTATCTAAATCTAAAAATAAACACGCTAAAATTCACATTCATCCCTTCCGCGAGCCGACGGCTTAGAGGTAGAAGTTCCGACTGACGCCAATTCAGTCGGGTTTCGATCCTAGCTAGAGGCAACCGGACGTCTAGACACACTGATGAGCTGTGAAACAGCGAAACAGTCTGTCTGTGGATGACAAAAAAATATATGTGTGTGTGTGTGTGTGTATATACATATGTATATGTATATATATATATATATATATAAGTATTGTCATAATTATTGCTTTTAATTCACCATTCTTTCTTGATGTTTCTGAAAACTTAGGTCATTTTCCTATGACCTAGTAGGCAACACAAATATGAAATAAAGAACAAGATTTCGAAGAATTGGGAGCGTGCCTTTTAGTGGCAACATCATTACAATTTGTCAATGAAGTCTTTACCAGTGGGCCTCACTCATATCAGCCCTACAGGGAAATACCTTAATTATCCCACCGCCATCTTGCTTGTTTATGAAAATAGGGGTTTCCGACTCCGGTTGGTTATAGTCAGGGAATAATGACTTGAGATTCGCTATAAAAAGAAACAAAAATATAATGAAAGAATAAAAATTGAAAAATGAATAATTATGATTATGCACACAAGTTATAAATTAATTATCTGTATGATAATTCACAAGTCATAATTTTGGTTATGTCTCCTAGATTTCAGAGGCAGATCAGAAAATAATGAGATGTAATTAAAAACTTATCACGCGTACGCTTTATTTTAGCAAGCACATTAGCTGTAAAGAGGTTCACAGGTCTGGGCTTGCCGTTGGAGTTTGTTGCTGGTGCAGAGGTTCTTTTTGTACGCATTTTCCTATTCTTTCAGTTATCAACGGTCAGACCCAGAAATATATGATTCAAAACACAAGTGATACTGGCATTTTGGAGATGGCAAAGAAAAGCCGTAAAGTGCTTTCTTTAAGTATAGCGGTGAATCAATCTTTTGTCTGTCACATAACTTTTATGGCCAATCTCCTCAGAATACGAATACTTGAAGCATCAAAAATTTGTTTCCACTGACGAATGCTGAGAATATCACGGAGAAAAATATAAAATGTTTTTTATGAAAGATAGCAACTAAAAGAAAACTGACACTTTTATTTAGGAAGAGCTGACATTTCTGGAACGCCTTATGAAAAAAGTGTATTTGGAGAATTTAACACTCACAGGGCATATTGAAGACAATGGAAGCAGTAATATATATATTGGAGGACTATATAACAAAATGACAAATAAAGATGGCAAACTGTAAAAAAATAGGCCAATAAAATGGAAGGTGTGGAGAGCTATGAAAACTAAAAAAAGGCAATATGCGGCTTATAAAAGAACTTTTATGATAGTATAGATTCATAATTGTCGTATATGATTATTTTATCTTATTAAATGTTATCATTTGTATGCATCTATACAAAAACCATACTATATATCCGCGGTTTCAGGCATTTGCTTCTTTGGCTGCTGAAAAGTCTTTACCCAAACAAGATAATATTCCAAAAAGTATGTTTTGTAATTTGGTCAGCTTTTTAAGGTTTGAACCGTCACCTATTGAAACTTACCTCACGTACAAAGGCGGATACCTGGACAATCAGTACATACATCCTTAGAATAATGAATTCTCGGAAGTGATGTTTTATGTCAGATATTTAATGAATGTTTCTCAGTTTCTCTATTATTCAGCCTTTAAAATCACACGGACTGGCTTTAATGACTTTGATTTCAAACTACTTAGCGATACTTTTTCTCGTGTCACAGCAGTGGGCGGTCATCAATGATTAAGTGTTTTGCAATACCGCAAAAATAATAAAATCTAATTTAATTGCATCTTAAATCATTATTGTGTCGTTTATATGATCGCGTTCTATTTCCATTATTAATTCATAGATTCATAATTTTTTTATAAACAAATACCATTTGCTCATTGCAATATTCATAAGTTCGGAATATATAGGGTGTTCCAATAAATTGGACCGATTTGAAATGTGAATTAAATTTAAGAATCTAATGATGTGTTAAAGTTTTAAAATGCAATTAGAAAAATTGTTCGTAAATTCAAACACACTGGGTTGATGGCAGATCTGAAAACTGCAGTGCGTGCTCGTTTACGCCGTTCAGCTAAGAACATTGCTGCAGGGCACGAGAATGTGGCCGAAAATCCAGACCCCTCTATTCGTCATCGCGCGCAAGAATTGAACCTCTCCACAAAAACGTTACATTGTTTCCAATTGCACTCTCGGTTGATCGATTATGTTGACCAAATTATCTCGAAGTGCGCGAAATGCATTTCTGTTTGAACGTCCGCTTTCGTAATAGGCTTCGATAATTTTAACAACGTTGGTTACTTGTTAATCTTTCCCTCGTAGAAATTGCCAAAACTTAAATTGTTAAATCTGAAAGAAAGAGAAAAAATCATTAGACGCTTAAACTTAACTCACATTTAAAATCTGTCCAAGTTATTACAACACCCTTTACGTCACATACTGAAATTGGAACAATTTGATTTTTGAAAAGTAAGTATACGAGAAATTAATAGTCAATTGTACATCTTTTTTGTGCTAACGTTTTAGGAATTAGTACAAACATCTATACAGGGATATTTTGCAACACTTTCTTTATATAATCTTCAAATAAGATTACAAATTATTCTTTGATTTCATGAAGAATCTCTAGATCCGTATCAGAAGCATCAGACTTGAATTGGCGACAGTATTCAAAGCCTGGACGAATACAGACGTATACATGTGCAAAATAGATTCTGGCGAGAAAAACGTTGTACATCCAAATATATTGCACTTCTATCCATAAGTTATGTTTCTAGGGAATAACTGCATAGAATTGTAAAAGCAAGAAAAGCAAGTAATCTGCAACAATTTGAAGAATATGTAAAGGAGGCGTGGTGAAATATCTCTGTTGATGTTTACAAATTTCGTAAAAAGTAACTGAACATCATTAGGAAAAGTTATATCTCAAAAATGATATACAAGTAACTAATAATTTTCTCGTGCCATTAATTTTGGGCACACAATTATTTTCTGTTGACAGTTATTCAAAAATTAAATTTTAAAATGTTTGTTTACCTTTAACTCGGTTTTGCAGAAAATGCTTGTATATACATAATATCATCTTATGCGGACATCACACGAAGCGGCCATTGAAACGCACGGGTATATAATTTAGAAACGAATGTTTACGAAACCAGATAATTTTTCAAGGCATCCACCCATTCAATACATATTCAATGCACGTTTGAATATAGTTAACACGATGGTGGGTGTAATGGAGTAATCGAAAGTCAAATGAATGTTCTTGAAAAGAATATTATGTCATTTAAAGACCATGGAGTGTTGCTTTTTCTTGTAGTTAAAAGAAACATCACTACCGGGAAATATGGTGTACATTAACAGGGGTGAAAAGGCTTTGCCTCAAAAGACTCTGTATGCAAAAATCAGTGAAGACATATTTCATTTTCCCCAGTGGTCTTTCTCAAATACAATAGAACCAATTTGACACTATTACATAGCAACATGCTTGGCTTGCTAGAGATAGTCTTGCACAACAGCGCAAACTACTTTAAAACAAAAACATTAAGCTGAAAACTCGACTCATGTTCTTAAATAGCCTCATCAGATCGATAGTTTCAAATGCATGGCACCAACCCGCTCAGAAATATGTAAACTGTAAACTGTATACAATCACTCTCTCAGACTAATGATTAAGACGGCTTCAAGTGAATGACGCTTGCAGATCTTAGTTAAAACCATCCTTTTCCGAAACTCGTGGACTGGCGATACAGAATCACAGACAAAAAATAACAAAAAAACATAATTTGAAGACTTTCAACAATAGCAATATATAAAAAGGATAACACATGTAACTCGAAGAGAAAATCATTACAAAATGAAGATGTTAACATTACACACTATTTAAAAAACGATATGATGGAATCCCGTATGAATGCTGCAAAGAAAAATGACAGCTAGTGGTGATGAGAAACTCATTTTCTTGAAAAACTGTTTAAAGAGCAAGATTTATAAATGTCAAACGCTCGGTTAATGAATGCCAAATATTTCTTTATTGTTGCCATATCTGGTCTGGTGCCTCTGCTGTTCATCTCGAGGTTCTCGACAAAATTGAAAGGTGGATCTGCATTGTAATCAGTCCTGACTAGGCATCTTGACTTCAGTCACTTTATCATGATGTGGCTTCCCTTTGTCTTTTCTACAAATGGTTTCATGGCAACTGTTCCCATGAGCTATCCTCCCTGATTCCCCGATTACATGAACTTATGCGTGCTACTAGATTGGCATCTAGGTATCATTCTTTTTCTGTTGAAATAGTCAAATGCAACCGCCACTTCTACTCCAGCAGTTTAATTTCCCGCGCTTCTCGACAGTGGAATTCCATTCCTCTTACTTGCTTCCCTAATAACTACAATCTTCAAAAAATTAAAGACAACGTCAATCGTCATCTCTTGTTGCCTTGATCCCCGTCTATCTTTTATTCT
>OZ038475.1:95845462-95935462 GCA_964036315.1 Acanthosepion esculentum
TAAAGAATTAAGAGATCAGCCATTCAGTTACCTTAGTTTCAACCTTTCGGTATCCTCAGGTAATTTATTTAGAAAAAATGAACGCTTTATTTAAAAAAAGATTGAACGCTATATTATTTAAAAATAAGCGCATGATATGAGGTGTGGTAGGAGGAAGCGAAGAAACAAAGTTCGTATATTAGAAGTATTTCCAATTCACTTGCTTTTTTTCTCCTCCTCATCATCACACCTCGCGTCGAGCGCTTATTTATTTATTTTAAAAAAAGGTAGCGTTCAGTAATAAAAAAAAAAAATTAAAGCTTTAGGAAATCAATTGACCAAAATCTCCTGAAGATACCGAAAGGCTGAAACATTTATTATAAATATGTATCGGGCAATTAAGAGGTGGTCCACGCTTTTCAAAAGCCCCAATCTCCCGATCAGAGGCATTGCTGTCGGATCTAGTTTATCATCTTACCCAGAACTATATAGTCCTCGAGATTCACTTTAGAAGGACGATGCAAAGCTCACTTGACTCTTTGGACGCTTTTATATGACAATATCCTCTATAGAAGTATACGAGGAATATATATATATATATATATATATATATATATATATATATATTTTAAACATGTTGTGTTGAATGTTAAAGACAACATCGTCCTGCATATTTTCTTTTGAATTTTCGAATGAGATTTTTTATTTGAAAATGATATCGAAATAAATATTGTCCGTACGATAACCTAGTACTTTCGAACATCATTGTTCATCTTCAGAGTCAAAACTTTTGAAATTAAAATGATTTTAACGTTTACTTAGTTTGTAAAAAAATGTAGCAACATGATTCTGCTACAAGACAATTGGCAAATGTTTTTAAAAACTTTTGACTAAAAATTTTGACCCTGAAGATGAACAATGATGTTCGAAAGTACTAGGTTATCGTACGGACAATATTTATTTCGATATCATTTTCAAATAAAAAGTCTCATTAGAAAATATGAGAAAATTCAAAAGAAAATATGCAGGACGATGTTGTCTTTAACATTCAACACAACATGTTTAAAAGAAAAGTTGCTGCCAAATTACACACACACACACACACACACACACACACACACGCACACACATACACACACACACATATATATATATATATATATATATATATATATATATATATATATATATATATATATATATATATATATATATATATATAGAGAGAGAGAGAGAGAGAGATATTGCATTTTGCTTTCTATGTTCCCACAATGAATTCAGCTTTTATTGCTGTTTGTTGCGTAGGTCTCAAGCATAAAAAGACCAATTATGTACTTTCATGATAATTATTGTGCCGCTGTTATGCGGCTGTATTAACTGTGTAGAAGAGATAATTCTGAAAAGGACGCTGAGAGAACGTCCAAACACAGTTCCAAAATAGCGTGATTAAAACGCCGAAAGTAAGGTGATCAAAATGTCACCTAATTGAGCAGGCGACAATGACAGATTGCAGAAAAAGAAGTAATCATTAATTAACAATACAAACAGCCTGGTAAAACGAGAGACCAATATAATATTGATATTAAATTGGTTTGATATTGCTTTAATTCGTCACAAGCAGACAGAAAATTGGAAACTGTGAAGTAAAAATAGGAAATCATTGGCCAAAGATACCAGGGAAAGGAAATCTTTTTATTGTATTTTCTTGTTAATAATCATGAAAATATTCTACAGGCACAGCGCCAAAAAATTAAGAAGTCGGTGGTTAAATCAGAAAGATTCCTGATTCTATATCCCACTAAACTGTAAACATTTTGCCTTTTTATTTTAAATACACATCTTTGGTGTTCGTTTGTACATTTTTCTGGTATGATATCTATAGACTTTTCAGTATATAAGACGTATATAAATGTTTTCAAAACTAATTTTAGTTAAGTAACCTCGAGCCTCGTCAGTACCTAGAATAGCAAGTTCTGTAAGCTTGTATGTGCGAGTGGTACAATAGATAATGCCTCGGAATTGTTAATTGGAGAGCCTAGTTCCAATTCCAGTTGTGTTCGTTATATTCATTTATGCGAAAATACACTTGGGAAAAGTATGAATCAATCTCTTCTCCCCCAGCTGTGGGTTAATTAGTAGGATATATGTTAGTAAATCATTGGCAGCCAGAATCTTAGCAACATAAGATACGCAGATGACACAGTGATGATAGCAGACACAGAAAGGAAATTACAAACCTCCTACAAAAAGTAGCAAAGGAGAGTGAGAAGAAGGGACTAAGCATAAACTACAAGAAGACAGAATGCATGGTCATCAGTAAAAAAAAATCAGCCCCAAATGCGATTTACAGGTCGGGGACACTAAAATCGAAGAGAAATTTAAATATCTAGGAAATGTTCCGACAGAAGACGGTAAGTGCGACGCTGAGATCCTAAGACGTATTGGGATGGCCAAAGACGCATTCTAAAAGCTAGTCAGAGTATTACGAGACAGGGAGACTTCCTTGGTAACAAAGAAAAAAGGATATCTGTCCTCCTTTACGGCAGCGAATGTTGGATGATCTCCTCAAATATGAAGAAGAGACCCGAGACAACAGAGGTATGGTTCTACAGAAAGATGCTAAGGTTACCATGGACCGAACACGTGAGCAACAACGAGACTTTAGAGAGGATACAAATAAGGTGGAAACTGACACTTAGCATCAGGAAGAGGCAGCTGAAATTTCTGGGACACGTAATAAGAAAGAAGAGCTTGGAGAATCTGATATTTACGTGACGGATAGAGGGAAAGAGAGACAAGGAGACAAGAAGAACTAATAATGAAGAAAATATATACCGATAAATGGATATTTCTTATTTAAGATAAATGCTTTTTCAAGATTTTGTAACGGATTTATTGATGTCTCTACATATACACGCCAATAATAATTGATTAGATGTTTATCAATAGATCAGATTGAAAGACACGGAAAAATATACTTGACAGATGACACATATGTTGAAGTAGAAATTTGAAGAAATAGAAATAGAAACCATGTTTGCTATAATTTCGCTTTATCCTCTGTAAGATTTTGTATCGCTTTTGGATGAGGAAAAGGTTTAGCTGTGCTTTTATATGTAATTAATAAAAATTTAAGTAGAAAAATAAAAATATTTCTAATGAATCAGTGAACCTTTTTTTTTATTTTGCTAAATATTTTACAACAGAATTGGGAGTGTTGTGAAAACGTACATCTAACGAGAAATTCTAGTTTTACGACAAAAATATGTACTTTCTCACGCGAAGAAAAAAATGTAGAAAAACATATAATAAAAAGATAGTCATGATACAAAAAGAATGAATAAAACTCAATACAAATTTAAATCACTAGAATACTATAATAAACTCATTTTTACTAATCGAAAGCGTTATTTCAAAAGACGCACTGAAATTAAATTTATTAAATTGAAGTCAGTTATAGTTTTATATCAATCAGTTATGTGCCATGCGTGATACACGTTTAGGCGATCATATATCTTTCGATACATGATTGACGAGACAGATTTTTCCCTGCAATTTGTTCCTGCGGTAGACCAGTTGCCATCCTGCTATTTACCCATAGCTGGGGGAAAAAGAGTTTGCAAGTAAGTGAATATAATAGATTTAACTGGAATTCGAACTCGGCGCTCCGATTCCTCAATCCGAGCCGCTGTCCATTACTCCATTATATACTAATCACAATCACCTCACAATTTAACGGTAATTAATTAAAGGAAATATATCAAGCAGATTATGCAATGAGTATTTTAAAAGAATTATGTAAGATAGAACAAATAATATGGATGTTGGGTGTAATTGTATTACTATTTCTAAAAATAGTTATCAAACCGCCCTCTTCCGGAAGAAACATAGGGAACTATACATATATACATTTGTACAACATTCAGTTGGGTGTCTTAATGTTTTCACATTTGTGAGCGGTACTAATAGTCAATATTGACGCCAAGCAAAAGTCTTGAATCGGGATTTTTTAAGACAGACAAGCTTCCTCTACTTGTGAAGGTTGAGTTAACTCAATTATACGATTCAAATTTTCTCTTCGCTCGAGGATGTCAAAATAAAGAAAGTTCTATCTCTACCTATATCTAGTTATAGAGAAATTAATATATATATATATATATGTATATATATATATATATATATATATATATATATATATGTGTGTGTGTGTGTGTGCGTGTGTCTGTGTTCGTGAGTGTGCGCCGTTATCCATTATTTAATTTAGAAAACAAAAAGGGTGAACATAGTTTTATCGAAATCGTTAAATGATCATACAGGGGATGAGGATTTGATTCGCGAAACGTGTTTTATTTTGTAAATATTGGCTCTTTATGTGCATAATGCTACTAAACTTATATCTGGTATACCATTAATTATAATCTATAGGTATCTTTAATCGAATGCTTAGTTCATATATATATATATATATATATATGGTATTTAAAAAAGAATGAAACAATTTCATGACGCATTGCTTCAGTTCTCAAGCATCGTAATGGAATGAGTCAGTGTTAATTTGAAAGAGAAGTCTTCTAAGTTTTGAATGGCTACCAGAAGAGCGCTGTAGTCGCGTTGTATCTCCGGCAACGTTCAGTTGTTTGTTTACTCATGGGATGCCAAGTCCTCAGCAAAAGTTGTTCTACGTTCTCGAGTTCGCAAAAACAAATACTGTTGTCACGGTGTAGTGTGCTTTTCGAAGGTAATTCGACATTAATCCGCAATATCCTAAGAACATTCGATGGTGGTTTAAACAGTTTCAACGGAGGAACAAGTGGCGAGAATCCGTGTAGCGTTTGAGGGGAGTCCATAGAAGTCCACAAATCAAGCTAGCCGTGAGGTTGCGTTCTTTCAATCCTCTATCTGGCGTGTGCTAAGAAGACGTCTACATTTGAAACCTTACAGAATACGCATCGTTCAGACACTTAACAAGACCTTGCTCTTTGTGCTTGGCCTGCAACATCTCCAGATCTCATCGTGTATGATTTTTTCTTGTGGGGATACGTAAAAGATCGCGTTTATGTTCCACCGTCTCCCACTAACTTCGCCGACCTTATACATCGAATAAAAACAGTGATGTAGATACGCGCCTAGGAGGAATACTCTTATCTCATTGATGCTACCCGTACTGCAGGTGGAAGCCACACTGAACACTTGTAAGACAGTACATAAAATTTGATTATGAGTAGAAGAATGAAATCGATTTTCTTTTTGAATCCCCCTCTCTCTCTCTCTCTCTCTCTCTCTCTCTATATATATATATATATATATATTGTGCATTTGGGCCGCAATCCCTCTTTTATACACGTTTCATTAACTACAACTAACAAGGTTTAAGCTTTTTATTTAATTTTCCTTGAGGTCGTATAATTTTTTATTTTCTGGACATTAGGTATATAAAAATATTTAAATAGTTTGTATATCCGAGCGCTTTCGACTATCCTTTTAACCATCAAGACATAGATAACAAGGAGCATATAAAGAATTACATGTTCGGGCTCTCTTAATTAATTTCCATTTAACACTATGTGTTTTGTTTTACTCTTTTAAACTTAAAAAATACTTAAACAACGAAGTCTTGTATTTGTGATTACTATAGTTGAAAGATTGTACATGTCATTACCAAAGGTTTTTGAACGTATTCATAGTAGTTCCAATGTAAAATAATTTAATATAGAGGTTTTTAAGTGTAGAATAGTACTGAGATAAACTGGAGAACTAGCTAAACAATTCTTCTGTAGTGGGCAATTAGTGGTATTCCTACAATTACACATATTATTATTAGTGATATTATACATAATATTACTCACTGCAACATTGCAATCAGTCAAGTTTTTTGAGTTTTTATACTTGTTAAAGACTGTTATTATGTTTTTTAATTATTTTTCCGGGTTATTAACACAACAATAACTTAATGCAAGAATATTATAATTGAATATTTTACTGAGTGGATTGTTTTTTGGGGAAATGTTTTTTGATAAGATTTAGAAATTTATGTCCTAATTTAGTTTTAACCATTAGGTTGAAAGGGGGAGTATACCAAATGATCTTCCTAGGTCTTCTTTTTTTTATTGTTATCATAATTGATAGGATTTCTATATTCAATAGTCGTACCTTTATAACTGCTATTTCTAAGAGCAAAATTATAAAATTCACTATGTTTATTAAAAACCTCTTTGGTAGAAGAGTTAGCACTGATTCTAAATTCTATGGAGGAGGGTATGTGCTTAATAACCAAAGCGGGGTAGTTGGAATTAGGATGTACATATACTCGGTTAGAATTAACCTTCATATAAGGTTTAAAAGAACTATTATTAAGGTCTAGGGTGACATCCAGGAAATCTAACTGTCTAAAGTTACGACCAACATTAAACAGGTAGACTTGTTTGATAGTAATTTAATTTAGTATAGCTTGTTGACTTAATACTAAACATTTGTGATTCGTTATACATTCATTTTGAATTGGCTCTGGATTCATTATTGTTATTTAGATAAGACTGTATATATGTTTTTTACTAAGTATGTATGATTCTACTACTGCTTATATGGGTGGATACATTTAGGTACTTCTATTTGAGCATGTGTGTCTGAGTGTTAGTTTATTTGTGTGTTTTTATATGTAGGAATGTGGGTTTGTTTGCATGTATATTTATGTGTACGTGTATATATATGTATATGCTGTGTATGTATATATGTATATATCTATATATATATGTATGTGTATTCATGTATATATGTATTTATTTATATATTTGTATCGTGTATGTATTCATGTGTACTCATACATATATTGGTATATGTGTGGGTATATTTATATATGTGTGTGTAAATGTCTTTTCATTTCTGTATATGTGCTAGTTCTTATTTTCCGTGTTGTACTTTTTGTGGGTATGCGAATTTGGCAGTTAGATTTCTTTTATGCGTATGCATATATGTTGTGTCTGTTCATTTGTATGCATATGTTTGACTTTTATCTTTCCTTTGTTCAAGGTCGAATATTTGTTTTTCAATTATACCCTTCTTAACTTTCATCAATTAAATCCTCTTTTTATCTATATATCTTTGCCCATGTATGTAAAATTTTGATAGTTGGTTTGTACCCACTTTTTAAAACTTCTAGGGTTGAATCTTGGTAAATCTGTCTATGTCTTTATTAGTGTATGCATGTGATTGCTTATATATACTTTTAATTGTATGTATATGCATCTTATATTACTTTCTCTCACGTGGATTTCTCTATTTCCTGTGACATTAATGATTTTTGCGTGTTTATATATCTAAATATATTTACGTGTTTATGTATTATGATGGGATTGTGTCTGTCTTGAAATGTTTGTAAAATCTCTTGCCCAGCCCACGTGATCTGGATCCAGATCTACTTTAGTCTAACAATAATATTGAAGCATTAATAAATTGTATTTAAGGTTCGTTGTCAAGTTTTTTGAATTATCATATACTTGTATTTTGATTGATCATTGTAGCTTACGTAACAATGTTTCCCCTATTGAGGGGAGTTTGGTTGGATTTGAAATTTTTAAAACTCTTTATTCTGTAATCAACACCGTCACTTTACAAGACACCAGAAATGTTGAAACAAAATAATTATTTTTGTAGTGATGCTGTAACGAGTATATGTTATAATTTTTGAATAAATACGATTTGCTTTACTCTGTATTGAGCACTGTTTTAAGAATAGTGTTTTTGTTTATTGTAATTTTATTCCATCTATACCAATCCTATATATATATATTTTTTTTTTATGAAATGTATATATATATATATATATATATATATATATATATGCATATACAATTTTTTATATATATTATTTATATATTATATATGCGCGGTACTTATTGGAAAGCGCTCAATATCAGTGATAGAGTTAACATATTAAGTTGGATTGATGTGAGTTTGTGACCCTGGGTGGGTGTCACGGCACTTACGATGATCAGACAAACTGATTAAGTTTTAAATTTTAGATTTATATATGGTTGCGATATCGGTGTTTTTATGGAAGTGGGAGGAAAAATTGTCGTCGGGACGCCAGTCATACTGACGCAATCATACATACACGCAGGTACATTCATTGATGTACGCAGACTCACATCCCCCCCCACACACACGCACACGCACGCACGCTCACTTACCGGTGCTCATACAAACATAAATATATGTGAACAGTGTGGGACTGGGCATAAAACATTATTCAGCGAACAAAAATAGAAAAATGGTCTGCGCGTTGACATCGCAAAAAACAAGAAATATTCGCTACACAATCTAACATTGATTACAGCAACTAAATACGTACAAATATGCGCAACAACACATATATGTAAATATATGCCCAGTTCCACACAGTTCACATATGTTTATGTTTGTGTGAGCTCCAATGAGTGAGCGTGCGTGTGTGTCTGCGTACGTCAATGAATGTACGTGCGTATATGCATGCTTGCGTAAGTATGAGTTGCGTCCCGACGACAATTTTTCCTCCCACTTCCATAAAAACACCGATATACGCAACTATATATAAATCCAAAATTTAAAAATTAATCAGTTTGTCTGACGATCGCAAGTGGCGTGAAACCCAGGGTTACAAACTCACATCAATACAAATTATATATATATATATATATATATATATATATATATATATATATACGAAGAGAGAGAAAGAGTAAGAGAGAGAGACAGAGAGAAAGAGACCGAGAGAGAAAGTAGAGATGTAGAAGCACTGAGTACAAGAGGAAGAGATTCTCTTTGATTTGCTTATCGAAAATATTCAAAACAGTATGTCTCTAACAAAAGAAATGAACTGAAACATTAAGAAAACTGTGTGCTTAGCTGGCGGATTTGCAGAGAACTCACGCAGCCGTCTTCATTATTTGCCAATCTATAAAATGTTCCTTTATAATTAGCCAGATGAATCGGCTCGATGTCTGGCACCACGGTCAATCTCTCTCTGTACTCCAGCGATATCTTACCGAACCGAGTAACCTAACTGTGGAACTTCATTCCAAGATCATCCCTCGCACATTTATCTTGATGTGCTATTGATTCGTTATTTTTTTTATTATTAAGTGACCCGCGATGACAGATACGGAGTTGTTTGTTTATCTCAGCAAGAACTGGGCTCTGTGCCGAATGATTATTTTTAAATTATAGACAAACACCTCGAGATTCATTAATATGATGGTATATCTCCCACTTATTCAGTGTGTCTATAAAATCTATACACACTTTTACAGTATATGGCTCAAGTCAGCTTGATTTCTTTTCAGATTTACAGGTTTGTATTTCAATCATCACCCAGACATTTATTCAGCTCCACCCACGCAGCTTACAATCTCACGAGTTAGAGATAAGTACTGTGGACGATGTTCCAAATAACCGTTCCCGAAGACCACGGATATCAACCACTCCTCTTGAAGTAAGATATAATGAAGGGAAGTTTTCACAAAATTCCAAGAAACCTATGAAAATGTTGGTTGTTGCTTGCGATTCCATTGTGTCGCATTGTCAACAGTGTGTGGATAATAACGGACATCGGATATGTGACGAAAAAATCGACACTAAGTATAGGCTGCTATCATCTCCGTGTAAATATGCCTAAGAAAGGTAAACTATTATTAATTCCATTAAAGGTAAACTATTATTTAATTCCATTTCATATGTATATTCTATTGTATGTTCGACTTGTCTGATAAATTCGATCGTTTGTTTCCATTAATTCATCAGCAGTTGTAACAATTGAGTCAATAATATGCTCTGCTTTACAGTTTCTTGCCAACGTTCCACTAGCTTGACAAAGACTTGACATTACAAATCTCGAGTCTTGACTCGAAGAATTCATCGAGCCACGTTTTCAACTCTGCGTCCTTTTTTAATAAAACGCCTCGCAGACTGTTGGAAAGTGACTGATAATCTGACCGCGCTGTATCAGGAGAAAACGACGGATGCGGTAGAAGTTGCTGACCAAGCTCATAAAAAGCATCTTTGGTCAAATGAATTACGTGGCGATGTCGTGTCGAAGGAGCAGATGTCGAAAGTGCTCATTGATGTTTACTTGTCATTTCATCATCCTGTGACTGAAAAGAGGTAAAATTCAATCAAATACCAAAAACATGAACAAAAGTTGTAGAGTAAGAATAGTGCTAGAACCCAAAATATTAAGCACTACGATAAAAATATTTTGCATGTTAATTCAAATAGAATGAGAAAAATGAACGAATTTAACTGATATCCTTATTATTCGATCAATAAGGACATTAGTTCATCCCATGAAATCATTTTTAGAGGAAAACACGTTACATAGAATAATTTCTACTTTATCATTCAATTACCTAATTGTAAGATGATGTACAATGCATGGAAAGTTGTAATAATGAAAATTCATACGGAAATATTATCTAAAGATTATTTTCTATGCTTTCTTTTTGTTGTTTTCATCTGAAGAGAATGTAAAACAATATGTGAAATAAAGACCCACACACAGACACATTTACACGAGGCCTGTCCCGAATTCTGTCCATTCTATGTCTTATCTATCGATCATCGAGGTGGCATTCAATATGACATAAGAGAGGCCAAGTGCATAGGCGGTTTGGCCTGGTAGACGACCTCCTGACCCCAGTGGAGATCCGCGTCTCGCTTGATGTGAGTAGCTGCTACGACATGTGAATACATACGTTGAAGAGAAAAAATGCTCAATGTCTCATAATAACGCAAATATATTATACTAAAAATGCTTTCTTTTGTGGCTGACTGAAAAATTTGGCATGGTGTCCATTTCATTTTTTAAACCCGTCTTCCAAGTTTAATTTTAGGATCGGCATCAGGAGACTTCAAATTGGAGAAGATCGGCTGTGGTTTGACGTGGAGAGAGTGATCGGCTGCGGCAGACTACTTGTCCAAGAAACGTGACGCATGGACGCATGAAGTAATATATATATATATGTGTGTGTGTGTGTCTGTGTGTGATAAAATATCGTAAAAGTTCTCAAAATTAGGAACAGACAATATGTAAATGTAAAAGTTTAAAAGTAGACATTGAGGTCAACACCGCTTGATGGTGACTTCAGTATCGACTTTTATATTTACATTCATTCTTTCTCGATATATATATATATATATATATATATATATATATATATATGTGTGTGTGTGTGTGTGTGTGTGTGTGTGTGTGTGCGTGCGTGTGTTGTATATATGTGTGTGTGTGTATGGGAAAAATTATACATATATATATTTTACATAATTACGATCTAATAAATTCTACATTAATTAAAAGCGAAAATAATTTAAGCATAGAAAGTGCTTTAAGCGCTAAACCATCCACGGTAATTTTGCGTCCACACACTTAAAACATTTCACTTTCTTTGGCTGTTCTTCTATCACAATGTAGTAGACTAAAACAGACGTGATAAAAAGAAAGAAGAAAAAAAAAGAAACTCAATGAAATTGGCTAGAGGATATGTACACAAACATATATTAATAAAAAATAAATTTAAAAGTTTACAATTTCAACGTCCCTCCCCTTCGAGTGCATTTGTTGTTGCATCAACATAATAATTTTGTCTGATGATGTCCTCAATGACAATACGCGTCACAATGTTTCTATGTCATATATATGTATATATATTTGCTCATGGTAAGTAGGGTATCATGATACCCTAGTATCACTAACGATATCTGTGGCGTATCGATGCGCGTCGATAAACTTGTGTGTAATAAGAACGGTGTCACTCAAGTGCAATACAAAGGGCAATGAAATGACTAATGAGGAAACCTAAGGAATAAAGTACGAATTAGTATCTATAACAATTGTTAAAATTTCCATCAGAAATGCATATTTAAAAACGTTATAAACCGACATTTAAAACTAAATTCAGATTGCGATGGGCAATTTGTGCTATCATATATTTTTAATTTCGCGGATGTGCGTTGTGCGTTTTTGATTTTGCTGACTGCACAATATAGTAGGGACAGTTGGGCATCGTCTGTGAGAAAAAGAGCACCATGACGTAATTCACTCCGCAACAATTTGGAAACAACATTTTGAACTGCTTGGCATTCGCAAAGAAAGCTCCAATACGAACATTGGGTGTAAATCTGAGGAGAGTTCAGATTATTCAGAAAGAGATGGACGAGTCTAATTGTGATTACGAAGGTACTGCAGCTCGGACAACTCACTCTGCTCGTTCTAATAAGAAAAGAACTCCCGAATTTGTTGGTGAAGGCCTCGGACTCAACACGGAGGCATAATCAAGCAGCTTGAGGAATTATTGCTGACCTGAGTCAAGAGAGTGGCTGCTGAAAGACCCTATGTTTGGCAACAGGACTCTGCACCATGCCACACAAGCAGGATAACCAAGTTATGGCTCAATTTCTGTGATCACACCAGCCCTTACATCTGGCCAACTTAACTCTCCAGACTGCACCAGCTTGATTATTATGTGTCGCGCGCAGTTGGGCGAGAGACCAAGAAAACTCCTTGTAACACCATAGTTGAACTGACATCAAGGATTATAGCAGTATTCACCAACTTAAACAAGGAGACGGTCCAGAAGTCTTTTGGGGGATGCGATAGAAGTAATTGGCGATTTTAGATTTTGTCTTTAGTATTTCACGATATTTTTGTGCCATTTTGGCAAATATGTCTCTTAAAATGAAATGTCAGTGTTATTTTTATTTTTGCGTAAGTTAGACGACAATTTATCTATCGCATCCTGTAGTTGCCTTTTTCACTTTCTTATTACATTTTAGCAGGCATAGTTGAGTAATGGAATGCGGCTCGGATAGAGGAATGGGAGAGCCGAGTTCGAATTTCTGTGGAGTTCATTGCATTCACTTACGTGCTAATACCTTTAGGTATGAATGCATCTCTTTTCCCACCAGCTGTAGGTAAACAGCGAGAGAGACTGTATGGCTACCGCTCTAGAAGAAGGAAAACACTAAATTTAAAACCAGCCTGGAGAGGGTTGGGCACCGTCCGCCTCTTTTGCTCAGAACACACAACTGCTACGTCGGCTGCGGTATTTGTTGTGACTCTACGACTCTAATGGATTATGGGTTTCCTGATCGTGATTATACAAATCATATTTTAAAATTATAAACAAATTTTTATAGTGCCAGTGATGGTGATCATGACATTTCTTCTGAACCGGATTATGGAAACATTATATTCCCTGAAAACCGTGATTTATTAAACGCTGCACTTAGTGTGCGATTGGCTCATAGATAAACAGATCATTTGATTTGGCTTATCACTTCAGTTTATTAATCCAACAGTAAAGTTGATGCCATCCGTTCTGCGAGTTCTCTCTCATTCTGTTTACCTATTCTAAAATATAATTTCCAACCTGAAGTACTCGCTGTTTCTATTCTCTTCTATTCCTCAGCTTTTGTGAATACTTATCATATGGCTATCACTCTTTAAAATCTACAACCGACTCTATTTTCGCGTTCTTATGCTGTGTTTTTCACCCAGTACAATGCCCAAGGGTTTCTCAAGGATATAGGGTTACTGAGTGAGATTTCTGTAAGCGTGGAAGATGAAGCAAGTAATAAATGGATGTTATGAAGATGTTTAGGAAAGATTGTTAACCCTGCACTTAAAGAGACCAAGATTATAGTTGTCAAGGAAGCAACCCCTTGGGAGTTTGTGACACAAAGTAACAGTTTTGAGAAAGGAGCTGTCTAAGTGTAACTTGCTCCTTATCAAAGGAACACGAATGAGTTAGGGATGGTTTGCTACCGAGAACATGACATATCGGGTCTAGCTGTGAAAGCCTGGGTTTTAGGACTAAGAAATATAAATCGTCCGAAAATGACAATAGATTAAAGAGAGGTTAGCAACATTTCGTCTGTAGGGTAAAGGATGCAGGTTGGAGAATAATTCATCACCAACAAGGCCGCGTATGCGCTAATGAAGGTCGAGGATGGAAAGAGGATTGGGTACCACCAGCCCAGATCTGGCAGTAATGCTCCATTCATTGTTTGATCTGCTCTTGTAAACAAAGAGAACTGCAGGGGGTATTTTCAGGTACGGTTACAAAGTGGCACATTCTGAGGGGAGTGGTAATGAAAACCTATCAGCCCATTTTCCAATATCTGATCGAATGAGCAGACATCTGAATTTTTCGTCAGTGTATTCTTGGTCGTGTCAAGAACTTTTCAGCCCATCTTTGTAAAATTGATCGAATAATTTGCAATTTGAATTAATTTAATTTTTTAAACTCATCGTCACGAATCATATCAATACATTTTCCATGAAAGCCGTTCGTCAATATGTATGCAATATGCCAAAATTTCCTGATATTCATCCTGATCAAATAGTCATTTAAGCTAAACACTTTGAAGTACTGGGTATTGTATGATACTCCAAATTAAACGGCATCAAAACGCTTGCAAATGGATCAAGAATGAAATCAATAAATACACAAAAATAGAAAGTGGTGTAAGA
The DNA here is from genome assembly GCA_964036315.1 of Acanthosepion esculentum. Lineage (NCBI taxonomy): Eukaryota > Metazoa > Mollusca > Cephalopoda > Sepiida > Sepiidae > Acanthosepion > Acanthosepion esculentum. The sequence continues at coordinate 95,859,942 of OZ038475.1, forward strand.
TAAGGACGTATCTACTCTACAGATTTATCCAAGTTTCATAGCCAGTCGATTCTGTGAGAATTAGAAATCCTAGCAGGATTTATTATTAAGGACATAGTCTTAGCAACATAAGATAAACAAGTGATACAGTGTTGATGGCAGATATAGAAAAGAAATTGCAAAAACTCCCCGTGATGGTAGTAAAGGAAAGCGAGAAAAGAAGCTCTACGTATCAAATGTATGGTTGTCAGCAAGAGCAAGATGCTAACTAAGATTTGGCGATGCCAATATCAGGCAAGTGCTAAAATTGAAATATCTGCGAAGTGTTTTAACAGAGGAAGGAAAATGTGATATCAAGATCAAAGAAAGAAACATACAGAAAGAAATATCTGACATTTCTAGGACACAAAATAAGAAACGGTGGCATGATTTTTTTACACTCAAAGGACATACTTAAATCAAGGACGGATGAGAGAAACAATAAGTAACCGACCCCAGAAAGAAATAACTGACATTGCTAGACACATAATAAGAAAAAAGAGGTTTGAAATTTTGGCACGCAAAGTATATATTGGAGGCAAGGAGTGCTGAGAGAAACATCAAATAACCTAAATAAGAAGATTTTATAAATGGATGGCTTAACAGATTGTGGGTGTCTTTGGGAAAAAACAAAATTAAACTGAATGTTACAAAGTATAGGTCATTATTTCAGAGCAATAGTCGCTTACATCTTGAAGGGACAAGGTAACTAGAAGAACATGAGATGAATTTTTTTGAGCAAGGAGGCAGACATTTTTATTTTTTTTACACAAGCGGCCAATCTATTAAAATGATACTTTTTATTAATCTCTCTTCACACGTTATATGTCAGCAGTCAATATATTATGATTTGGCCGGGCCGGCTCAGATGCCAATTTGCGAAATTTCGCGTTATTAATACGCATGAATTTTAAATAACTGATAGAGATTTTGAGACCGAAACCGACACCTCAGATTGAAGAGGGAATTTGGAATTATCAAATCTAAGAAACCCCTTTACACAAATGATTCTTTTACTATTTGAGTTGAAATAGTTATTCCATTCTAAATTATAGACAATTGTTGGATAGCGCACGGAATGTGAAATCGGCTTGCCGAATTCAATTTCCGTTCGCTTTCGTTTGTTCACTTCAAGCTAATGACCTTATAAATAGCCATGATTCAACCGCCTCCAGCTATGGGTTTAATAACAGGGTACAATGGAAACTCTTGCCTTGACGTGGAAACAAGTCTAGGAATAGGAAAACTCTGAATTCTAAACCAGTCTTAGAAAGGGAAGATCTCTGTCAATATTATCTTAGGTACACCACTACGTTTATGGTTGCAGTACATATTGTATAACTACGAATCTAATGTGAAACATGAGCTGTGACTTGACGTGAGACATTTGTTGCATTATATTTCGAGTCTTCGATCTTCTAAATTAAAACCGATGGCAGAGTGTCATCTTCAATAGCGGTCTTAAGCGGCCAAAATCTTTTGGCATTCTTCTTTTATGTGCTATTTACATTCCGGACATGGAAGATAATGTCTCTCCTCAACTTCCTATCGTCTCCTTCTTTAAATAATTTTGAGGCAAGAGAATTCTGATTTTACAGATGGATGCCGAGAATACTATGGACGGGGCGCGTGAGCAAATAGTCTTAAAGAAAAGTGGGAAAAAAACGACACATATTCAGAATCAGAAAGAGATAGCTGAAAATTCTTAGACAAATGATGAGGAAGGAGGGTTTGGAGAATTTAACACTCATATGGCATCTCGAAGGTAGAATGAGACGGAAGATGGCCAGCTATTCATTAGCTTATTCGAATGGATGGGGGAACTAGTGTAAAAAGACAAACTTTACTAAGACCGACAAAGGAAAGGAAGAGCCATGATTACCAACGTCCTGACAAGCCATGGCGCCTAAAATAAGAAGAACGCTCCTCTTTCTACTTGTTCTCCCATTCATTCACAGAAATTAGGTTGCTCACTGTTTCCTCTTGGTTCTACTGCCTTATATATCCTATAAAATTTTCATTTTGTAGGCACTCTTTTTCGTCAGCTCCATAAAAATTCGCGATAGTTCATTTTTGAAAGGAAATTTTTTAAAAAGAAAAAAATTGAAGCGTTTATTGAGGTTTTAATTTCAATCTAATAGATTACATTTAAGGAATATTAGCTGATTTAATGTATAATTGATTTGATTTGAAATAAATACTATTTAATTTAGTTTAAAATATCGCAGAAATGCATTTTTAACCTGAAATTAACTGCGTTTTTAACCCGGCAGTAGCTTTGTTAAAATGTTGACAGCCTGATGATAGATCTATAGTTGTTCTACGGAGACTTTATCTGTAAAACATAATTGAAGAAAATGACGTGAGCACCATTTTTATATCATTTTTAAGTACTCAATAAGCTAAACAATTTAGGAAAATATTCTCCGTAATCAACTGTTTGATTGAATATTAGAAATGATGCCTTTAAATTTACTTTCTTGTCGCTCTTATTTTCTGATAATGTCATGTGTACTTACAAATTTTTATGTTTATACAGATATAAAAAAATTCAGAATTTAAAAAAAAATAATAGTGTTTGATGATTTCTATTACAACTTTCCATTTATGATTAGTAAATTACCACTTAATAATAATATAATCTAAATGGCTGAAATTAATACTGAATTTTAAAAGATTTAAAATTTAATAAAGTTTTTTAATTATAAAAATTGTGAAAGTCATTATTCACCGAATTTTTTCTTAAGAAAATAGTTCCCTTAATATATCTTATTTATAAAAGATTTTCTGATTAAACAATGTCATCGTTTTATTGCATTTTGTATTTTACGATTTAGAGCGGATTTTAAGTAAATGTTGTTTCGTGATTGACAAAACCAAATTCATAATTTAATGTCTTGAAGGTGTTTCTATTTTAGCAAATATAAACACGAAGAGTGTGAAATTTTAATTTCTCGATTTTTCATTAAATTAAGTTGTAAGATTTTTACCAAGATGTTCTATAAGAAACCATTTAAGAATAATTTCTTTCATTTGTAAATAAGTCATAAAATTTTCATTAGAATCCGACAATTATTTTAATTTTGTAAGAATTTCCAAAACAATGTGGTTTAATCCCCACCAAAAAAACAAAAAAATACCCAAATAAAAAAAATACTTTTGACTTTTATTTTAATAATAACATAAGCATTTTAGCGTTCAAGCTTGGTTTTTATCAAGTTCTGGGTCTTTTTCATCATGGTATGCTCTTTTTTAGAAAGATTTTGGTGGAACTTACACACGTCACTCTTTACGCTTCCCATAAATTTCACCTTCCTTCTGTTTGTTTCTTTTTTATATAGAACTAGTCCGCTACTCGTAGTTTCGTTGACGACAAAATGATCAAATTCCAAATCTTAATTGTTTGTTCTTTGAAAATACTACATTTATTAGAAAATATAAGTTTAGTCAGTTTTACAGACTTAGTTATAAAAATAACTTTAAAACCCGCAAATTTCATCTTATGCACTTTTCCTGTTACGTTGTTGCCAGACGGAAAGTTAAATTAACCAGTGAAGTACATGTAAATTTCAGTTTCATTCAAATTGTGTGCGTATGTACTTTTGCAAGTGAACATATACATTTTAATTCTATGATATTAATTGTGACATTTTTCCTCTCATTCCACTTGTGCCTTTTGGCCGCAATACAATTTTTGTTGCTATTAATTTTGACTGAATATTTATTTGTGGCCATGTATAGACTGATATTGATGAATGATAGATATGGCTAAACTGAAATATTGAATACGAACAGAATGATAATGACAGAAATAAATAGACTAATATCAATAGAGAGAATCGATGAAATAATTATCGATAAAATACAAACGATATCCCATACATAGACGTGGAACAAAGTGACGGGGTAGGAAAACTCTGAATTCAAAGCCAGCCCTAGAAAGAGAATGGCTCAGTTAATCTTGCCTTAGACACACCACTACTTCTATGGCGGCAATACATCTAGTATGACTACGAACGTGACAAGAGAAAGAAAAGTTCCTCTTATGTTTCATGTTATTTTCAACCCACACATGTAGGCAAAGAGGCATTCAATGTTTGCATGTGCTTTTGCGTGTGAGCATATATATATATATATATATATATATATATATATATATATATATATATATATATATATATATATATATAGATATAGGTAAAGTGTGGTTGATTCTGCACAAAGCCTTCACCACTATAATCAAATTATATATGCTAGTGTCTTGCTGTTGGTTCCTAGGAACTGAGCTGCTTGATCCTCATACGTCGAATACGACGGGAGAGTCCAGCATATATATATATTTGAATTCAATGACAGACCTAAAAATATTTGTATGAAATTAAAAAAAAGAAGTTATTTATAACCGAATAATTACAGAATATTTTGTAAAAGTCCAGCTTATCTATCTAGAAATAATAATTATAATAATCTAATTATTATTATCTAATAGTTTATTAGATCATGCCCAGTCTTCATCGGAGAGTCATTTTGACCTTCATGACCCTTTCGTTCGCTGAATGCTGATTTTTTCTTTCTTACAGACTGGTTGCAAACCCCGGCTAGATAGCTAAGTCTGCCCCTTTTCTGAACATATAGCTAAGAGGATAAGAGATGAATTCATGCCTTTCCCAATGGTATATGTGAGAAAGTGAATGCAACGAACTTGACCGGAATTCCTATACAGCCCTCTGATTTTTTCTTCCATGCTGCTAACAATCTGAAAAGTTCAATAAGTTCTATCAAAATCTGATTTTTTCAAGATTTAAATATTAACGTGTTTTTGTTGAGAAATTAGACCTTTTACACTTCTATGACAGCAAGATATACTAATTTCAAAATTAAATTGTTTTCCGATTTAAAATCCTATACTTATTAAAACACATATTCAGTTTAAATACAGAAACAATGTAGAATGTTAGAGCAAAATGTAATAGTGTCACAGGAAAAGTTGCAGAGGGAAAAAGTTTTTAAAGTAGTAACAAATTTAAAATAGTAGTGTATTTCTTGACATTTTTAACACTGCAATTTCCAGCCACCTAAATACAATTAGTCTTTGAACGAATTAGAAAGTAATTCAATTTAATCGTTGATTTAATTAACTTTTCTATAAACAACGTTCCTAATCAAGATTACTTTGCTGTCATTATGATGTGTCCTTCTGGCTGCCAGGCTAAAATCTCTTTGATCTGCAAGTATCCTCAAGTATGTTGGATCACCCCCACAGCTGATAGAATTGTCTGTGTGTGAACTCTGTAACTGAAAGGTACAATCGTCATCAATTCCACATTTGCCCTAAACTCTTATTTTTTCTTTGAAACATTTCACCCCAAACAAGGCGATCATACCTCTAAGAAGTTTACTGTTAGTAGAAGAGAATGAGAAGACCTTAGTGGGTATACAAAAGAGCACGAATAAAGAAGACAGAAGATGGCGAATGATGTTGCATTGAAGTATTCTATATGTCAGGAAAGCAAGAAACTGGAATAGATTTCCACAGGTGAGAAATGCGAGAAAAGAAACTATTAGAATAGAACTTACAATTACATCTAGCTACGTTTCAACAGTAAAAGGACGAGTCCTGGTTGTCAATTTAGTAGTACGCTTAAATCCATGCAGTCAAGGAGCCAAGGGAGAGAGATTTAGAAGACTTACCATGAAAATATTTGTAAAAAATCCAGAGGGAAGCCACGTCACGGTGGTAGGAAAATGACTGAAATCGAGATGTCAGGTCAAGACCGATAACATTACAGACTCTTCTTTTGATATTGTCGAGAATCTCAAGATATATAATCGCAGCACCAGACCAGATATGGCAGTAATATAAATGCACGGACAAATGGTAGATTTATAAATGTTCAAGATGGATTCGGATGAACATATTTGTTTGACAAGGCAAAGTGAACCAACTTTTCTAGCAGTAGACCTAGCAATGGATTCAATATAATCATTCTACATCATGTCAGTGGAAAACTTGTGACCAAGAAAACGCAAAGAGTTAGGTTGTTAGTATCAACCATCCTGCTGGTAGACACAAAATGTTCTCTATGGTGAGTAATTGATAAAATATTCGTTTTGGAACTGTTAAAATTTAGAAGCCATTTCTTACCCCACTTGACCACTGTTTGGATGAAGCCAATAATAATAGTCGCTGCTGATCGTCAAAGGCAGTATACGCCTGGTGGACGTTGACTCTACTCTACAGTAGAATTGCCCCCAGATTCTGTGTATAAGTGTTGTTGCCATTTTTCTTAAGACCTCATCCTTACGTACTCACTCCGTCGATGGAATTCTCATTCATGTGGATATATATAAAATGCTGGCTATAATCTTTCACTGCGTGTGTCTGGGCTCTTTGTACTTTTCTACCAGCATCCTTAACAAATGTTTCAGTATAATAGCTCCGCTTCATGTCAGTAGAGACCAAAAAGGCGCAGCGAATTTCTCTCCTGGAGATTAGTATCAGCGATGCTGATAGAGGGCCCAAATTGTGCTCTATGATAATTAAAGGATAATAGTTTTCTCGGAGGCGTTAAAATTTACAAGCCATTTCTTGGCTCAGTTAACAACTGATTGAAGATCATTTTCCAGAGCAGCTGCCAGTTTTACTTTTTCGAACATGTCGGACTTATTACTTAATCGTCTCAGAGAACCCGTTTAGCTTTCCATCAGCAGGGCTGATGCTAAACTCCACCTTCTCCGACTATCGTTTTAAGCTGACATGAAGTGGAAAGATTATATTGATTCAAGTGATAAATCAGCTACCAGGAATGTTGATTCCCTGTATCGTACTAGACAATTTGTCTCACCAGAATTTATCTTACATATTTATATTACTTTGAATATTGCTGCCACATCTTGTCTGTTTCTCCCGCTATATATTGAAAGAATCTTGATAACATCCAAAGAGGAATCTTATATGTTACTGGTTCTGACCTGAAATCTCAACTCCAGTCACTTTCTTACCACTGTAACCTAGCTTCCTTGTGCTTTTTCTATAAATACTTTAAAGGTAATTGTTCTGATGAACTCTGATTACTCTATGGTACATAGGTTTTATGAACTTCAGTGTAGTACTAGATTGGCGACAAAGTTTCATCATTTTACACTTGAAATGGCTAGATGGCACCATAATTTCTATACTAATAGTTTTTTTTTTCTATCGCCTTTTTCGCTTGTAGAAATCCCTTACGGACTCTTGCCTCACAGTCAACTTTGATCTTCAAAAATTCAAATGCAATGTCAATCGTTATCCTTCGTCTTCTCAATTCTTCTTTTTTATTGTTCTCTCTCATTAATAGTATTTTTCTCATATTCTCTAACACTCAGTAACATCTTGCGTCTTGGTGCATATATTGCCTCGCTTGGAGTAGAATGGCTAAAAAAGAATAGTACAATCAGTAAAGAAATCCCTAGTTGGAAACTGATGTCATCGAGAAGGTCGTTGATGAAGATGAGAAAGAAAGTTTGTTCAAGGATAGATCACTGGGAGGCCTACGCATTAATGTGGAATGACGTAGAAGTGTGGCCGTTCAAATCGACTTCCATTGCCCGGGCTGACATAACATATGCACGTCTAATGGTAAAGTGAAGTCTTTCCAGAGTAGTGGTCCTAAACTGGGAATCATATGGACCCCGTGGTTCTATGTAACATTACTGGGGTTCCACACACACACACACACACACACACACACACACACAAATAGCAATTGGGGGTCCACGGATAGCAAATTTAGTAGTCCATAGAGCAATTTCACTTCGGAATGGTTGTTAAAACTGAGAATTGAAATTTCTGCAGTAATCTACGCCATCTTGAATTATTAAAAAAACAGAAAAAACAACTCTAAAACTAACAGAAAATATCAATCTATGTAAGTTATCGCCCCTTTTACTCTACTGGAGGTTTTGATTGTAAAAGTTAAATAAAAAACTGGGAAGGATATATAATGGAAGGATTATTTATATACAGATTATTTTATTATATAAATTAATTTAATATATTAATAATATAAATATTAATAAGAATATGAAATATTAATAAAATAAAATATTAATATATTAATATAAATTAATTAATATTATAATAGACACGACATTGTGAAAAGGGGTGATCTTCTACTATCATTGACATTGATGGAAGCCAATATAAAAAAATATTCACAGAGCAGCATCAACCATAGGGATCTCATTGAATTAATCTGCACTTTTTAAAAATTTATTAATTACTAACATATTGTAAAATGGTTTATTAAGAGTTATTTTGCTAGTGTACATTTATGTTGCATAGAATTTAGTTGTTAAATACAAGTTTATTTTCATTTAATTACCTTTACTTCAAAATAATGCATATATATTTACTATTTCCATAATACAATTCCTAAATTTATCTATTAATAAAAAAATAAAATAAACTTTTTTTTTCATTGAATGGTTATGGGGGTCCACCCAAAAATATTAAAAGTGGCTCATGGGTAAAAATGTTTCAAAACCACTTTTCTACAGTGAACGGTAAATCAGTTTGAAGAGATATCTGAGGAACTATTAGCACTCTTCTAGCATTAACATCAGTTATGGGTCGTGTATCTTTTACCACTATAATAGCCGTTTCTGTGGTCTTAGTTTCAGGGAAGCTTTACTAGATCTCCTATCTTAATTTTAATAATGTGAGGAAGAATTGAATGATATTCAATGAATTTGAAATTATCTGGGATATAAAATAACTTGATTTTCTTTTGCCACTGAATCTACGCTACTAATACTAGTACGCTAGTAATATAATTTCCAGGAAGTAATTGTTTGTTGTGTGAATAACACTTGAAGTCATCCATTGTTTGTTTTGGAAATGTGTTGTTAGATCAGTATTATCAATTTGGAATTCATTTTTCAAAGAGCGGAATCATATTAGCACCTAGTAAAAGTGTGTCTATATTAACAATATTTGCAATCTTCACCTAGTTGACCCAGCAATTCGCACGTTTGAGCTTATTGAAATCAGTCAAATTCTTGTTGTTCAAACAATTGAGAACTCTCATACCTGTATGGAGATGAAAATCTTTTGTAGATTACCGGAAGAATATCCCGACATAATAACTGGCCTCCAATAAATTGCTCAGGTTTCACTACATCTTCAAGCCTGCAATTCAAAGCTTCGAGATATCGGTGGCACATTGGACATTCATCTCACACCAACAGCCGTGCATTGTGCAAGACGTGACCAGTTGGAATTTACAGGTTGATGTGGATTTTATGTCATATTGATAACAGTCTGTTTATATCCATTTAGGGGCACCTTGAGCTTAACAGCATAGAGCTGTCCACATAGTAAATATCGAGGTTATTACGTACTAGTATGTTTTGCGACGCGTTGACGCCTGTTGAAATCCTCGCAGTATTTAGTACTGTTGAAGTTATCGCTAACAGTTTCTTTCGACATTTACAAACTACGTTCAATTTCGCAAACCAATCGAAGAAAGTTGAATAAGCTGATTTGTTTGGGAAAATAATTTGACAAAAGGCTTTTTACACACCCTTAGTAACACGAGCTGTACTTTGTAGTTGCTTTCCTGTTTGCATTCCTCCCCAAAATTTTGTTTCGATTGATCAATATATGGTTATCTTCCAGAGGATGGACTAAGAGAAATCACAGAATTTTATATATAGATAACGACCATATCTGAATTTATGTTAAATTAAAGAAAAAAATAATCTCAAAATGAATTCACTTAAAAATATCAAACTTTAAATTAAACCAAAAAATTAGACGATTAATTTCTCAGCGAAAAACACTTTCATTTTGAAACCATAAAAATCAAATAATTCTGGTATTTTATTTAACTTTTCAGAAATTTATTCATTAATAAATAAAATTATTTCTTGAAGTGTTTTTAAGTGTTTCAGGCCTGACTTTGAATAAACATATGCATACGTACATTAAAATATACATACACAAAATTTGAAGGAAACTGAAATTGACATCTTTATCAGGAAGGCTAATCTACCATTTTGTTTGCGCAAATCTCAAATGTCCGGCACTTGGAGTCATTTTATAACATCTTCTGTAGGGTAGAATTTGTTCAGAGTTTGTCCAGACTCTGTGAGAGGAGAATGCATTATTCAAAATTGTGTGCATGTGTATGTGCACATTAAATAGCACATACACGTATAAATCAAACAAGCACACAGATAAACGCATATACATATGCGCATCCAAGATCGATGGTGCATGACTGACAACCCTTCTTTTATAATATAGATATTCTATAAACCTTCCTCGTGGCTCACAGATTCTATCCATAGTATTCGCAACGTTCTTTGGAAAAACCACATCTCGGTCTCTTCTGAACTTTTCTTCTTTTCACTGCTAGATAATAGGAGATTAGATATTACTTAGCAGTTCAACATTTTCTCGTTACTAATGATATTTTCCCGTCTCTCAATAGTTTGCTTATTTTCTGGAACGCAGCTTTCTCTTTCAGATTTTTGTATCATATTTTCTGTTATATGTTTCGTTATTCGAAAATTATTAAATAAAGATTCGGCTGTTGTAACCTAAGACCTTGCATGCCATAGTTGATAATCTATCAACACAGGCATACGCATATACATTAAATATCTACAAGGTAACCGAACTGAAATCTTTATTCAGTCCATAGGGAAGAGATTGTTATCTTTCCTCGATACACGTTAAGAGACATCTTATATTAGTGAATTCTATTTGCTCAATTCGCTCTTATGATATCCACTGAGCCTGTGATTGAACTTCCGACTGCCAAGTCATTCGGTATTCTTAGACAAAGAGGCCATTAACTTGGTATTAGAAAAATATTAAGCAAAATGTACACATTCAAATTTACAGTCATCAATTATAATTTTAATTAAATTTGGTGAGTGCCGAAAGAACTTAATCGTTCTTGTTATAATTCATTTATTTTTATTTCTTCTTTTCACTGTGCAAATCGCACTGAAATCGGACAAGCAGCACCACCAAAAACACACACACGTACATACACACAGATCATCAAATGACGGAAAGTAATAATGTTTAAAATACGTTTAAAATTGTTAATATTCGGCAAAATTCATTTTAAGCGGCACCCAAGGGTAAAGATATCCCTCAATGGCTTTGTCCTCGAACTAATAGATGTAAAACGTTGCCATGTGGGTAATAGGTCAAACACCCAGGATACGTGCTGTCTATCACTGTGCTTTCTACTCTTCTGCGACAACGAGAATTAGAAATGTTCCCCTTTTCTGGGCAACATCTATAACTCCCTGCTGTTTGCTGACGAGATCTGGCATACAAAACAGCGACACCGTTTGCCAGCACACTCTCGGTAAAAAGTCATCAGCAGATGCATTTGTAAATTATTTTTTGATGCTGCGCCTTCTTGACTGTATGCAAGATATTAATTATTGAAATAAGATTTCATCTATTTGACAAATTTTGTTTTACCTGATATTAATAGCTGAATAAAGACGCCATAAGAAGTAGCGTATCTTCTGCATTCTGCATAACTTATCAAAAGCCCAATTTACCTGCAGTACAATAAAGTTTAACCAGTCAGTCTCGAAAGACATTGCTATTGAGTTTGATTACTGTAGCCTTGTATAGGACAGGGGTAACATTAATGAATAACGATAATTCAATGCTACTTTGATATTTTAATTTAATTACGACATACTTATAGTTTACTATATTGCCGTATAATGCCGTAATTGAATTTAGTAGTATAGTAACTCGGAGTTCAGTTCCTCCAGTCGAAACAGGGCGAGAAATAACTGATCAGTGTTAAAATGTACACGACATGGACAACAGAAACAGAACAATCAATTCTCGTACATTAAATAAAATGTTTAGTTTGAAATACCCTGAATGTTACCCGGTTCGACAAACATGTGAATACCAAATGGATTCCTAAATATTGTGCTATAGTGAGGGCAATGAATTATTTATTTTATTTAAAAAAATGTTTCATGCTTTTTAGATATCTGACTGTTGGAGATATTAAAACTGATTTTTTAATGGCATCTACTTTAAGGAGGTAAACGATGTTTGAATTGCGATAATTTCTTTGGATAGATAGTAGAATGGTTTTCAATTGTTTTCTCTACAATTTAGAATTCCGAGGTTCCTTCACCGTCTCATCCAAATTTGGGAAGTTCAGTCTGAGCTGCTATTTAATTTAGAGCAGGTGATGGTGAAGAAGACGTTTATGTTAAAGGGAATGCAACTAATTAGATCGGAATTTGAAGTCGGCTCGACGGATGAACTTTCCGTGCTGATATCCGTGACTCTATCAGCATATTCCCTAATATATAACACGATTTCAGCAATTATTTAGCCACTAGGAACGTGAGTTTTATAAGTAAAATATTGACCTTTGATTCGATTCAAAGTAACTCTGAATCATCCATTTGTCACTTAACAAGATGCATCAAATTATGTAATAATTGTTTCAACCTAAGACAACAAGCTTCAATTAATGAATTTATGATTCCAATATGATATATTGATGTGTTTCATATGACATTTCTTTCATAAAATTACGGTCACAGTTTAATATCAGCTGAAGACATTTATTTCATGACAAACAAGACATAAAACCTGAATTTACTCTGGAAATCATAGGAGGATACACTGGCGCCAGTATGACTCACTAAACGAAAGCAAATTAAAAGTATCAATATTTCATGTTACTGATTAATATAAATCATTGCGAATTAATAGCAGTTTAATATTGCTGCCTGAGATACCTGATGAAGATAAGAAGCTTTTAAAATTGTTTTGGAGAAATCAAACAAACCATAAATCTAAATCAATTTATTTACATCCATAGCTTATTGCACACAGCCTTAGAGGTGAACACGCATAAAAGAAACATTAGATACTTAATGCATTTTATTGTCGTGTAGTGCCGAATATCCAAACCGTTTTTCCGACTGGAACAAGAAATACGAATGATAAGAATGCTATCACAACAAACAGTATAACTGCAGACGTATTTATATATTTCAGAGATTACACAAAAGCATTTGACAAAGTTCGACGCAAAGATGTATTTGAACTGTTAGGGAGACTTGCTTTACTCGGAAATTGAGAAAGTAAACATAAACAGAATGGGAAGGAAGATGCGTTTTTTTCACCAGATTTATTTAACCTAGACAGCGAGTCGAACTTAAGAAAACAAGAGCCTCTATCAAGATTTATTATTTTTAACCTCAACAACATAGGATGAGCAATGGACCCAGTATTGTTGGTACACACGGGAAGAAAAACTGCAGTTACTCTTAGACAAGGTAGTAAAGAGAAGCATGAAGAATGGATGAACCATTCTTCTGTAAGAAAACGGAATCTATTAGCAAGAATCGAGATGCAAATTGTAGATGTTCAAATTAAGCCAGTATAGAAGTTAACTATCCGGGAAGCGTTATAACAGATAATGGAAAATGTGACAGAAACCCGAAGAAGAATTGGAATAGTGAAAGATGCTTTCCAGAAATAATGAACCATATTAAGAAACAGGAAAATTTCATACAATAAAATACCTCAAATTAGATGTAATATCAGTCCTCTTATATGAGAGTGGGCGCTACTCAATTTCCTCACAGATGAAGAGATATTGTGTGAAAGAAAAGGACACTTTTGCTTAGGATCAGCTAAGAACAGTTGACATTTCTGGTTATACATTTAATGAGGAATGGGGGCTCGGGGAATGTAACAATGACAAGGCATACAGAAGAAAGAATTGTCTGAGGGAAGCAGAAAGTAACCTACTTGTGTAAATTGATGATAGAATATTAACAAAGAATGATATTAAGGGGTCCAACTTGCTTAGGCTTACAAGAGATAAGCATTCATGGCGGGCCATTATCTCATATGTCTTGATGGGAGACGGCGCATAGAAATATAGAAAGAAGAATGAAATCAGTTATATGACTGATATATCTTGTCACTCAATATTTTCTCTAAGGCCATCGAAGGATTTAAAGACAACCCCCTCTTTGCGATATTAATTTTGGGCTTCACTAAACATCAGCTTTTTATTTTCATTTGCTAATTCCGACGCAACGGCTTTTACTATATATGATTTCATTATTTAAAAGTTCTTCAGAATAAATATTGAGATGAATACACACATGTACACATATATTTAGGCTGCAAGAATTTCAAACATGTTCGAATTAATTCGACAAAAAAGGCAACTTGTATTGAATTTTGACAAAATATGAATAGACAAGCCCTGTCGATTGGATTCATTGAAACATGTTTGAATCTTACGCATCCCGTAACACATTAGGATAATAGGGAAACAGAAATACTGCAGCTGTAGGCCCAGTGGATGTATTTTGCCCAAGATAACCTAGCTCTGCTCTTTCCGTATATAAGCTAGTTTAGAACACACACACACACACACACACACACACACACACACACACACGCGCGCACGCACACACACACACACACACACACGCACACGCGCACACAAAATCCTGCCGCGGGCCCATATTTTTCTCTAATAAGATTTATCGAATGTTCAGGCCGGTACACGAAAATACATAAATATAAAGTTTAATAAATAAACGGAGCTTCTACTCAAATACGAGTAACCATAAAAATTAATTTTTAGCAACATATACATATATATATTTCATTGAAAGAAAATAATCATATATATATATACATATATATAAATTTCTTTTAGAGTTTTCATTACTTATTTTGAAAGTTTCTTCTGAAGGATAACTTTGACATAGACGAACTCCACGCCACACACACACACACATACACACACACACACACACATATCTATATATATATATATATATATATATATATATATATATATATATATATATATATATATATATATATATACATATTCAATGGATTTCAAAACTTTTTGGTTCAACATTATGACATAAAAAAATATATTATATTATTTTCCACAGGCCAACTGACTGCGGTTCCTCCTCAAGGAATAAAACATGGCTGTGCTCCTGGTTACCATTTGTTTCAAAGACAAACAATTCTATAAGAGCGCATACTTTTCGTCGTCATCTTCGAATGTTTCGATTTTTGTATTGAATTTGGGAATAAAATCACGAGAAAATGTCGACAGCAATGAAAACTAATTTTCACGCTATACAAGGCCTAAGAGCCACACAAGGCTCCTCAGTAACCCTCTGATTGCCGAAGGAAGTAGTTTTGTAAGAGGTGAGAAAGGCTATGAGAATATATCTCATAAACTGCCTTACTTTCTGGACTTGAAGAAATTAAGATTGTATTGATCGGTAAAGCATCCTCTTGGGAGTCGGTTCCACAAACTATCGATTCGTGGGAAAATGCAGTTCGAGTTGAATTTTCTTTTTACTAAGGAATACGAATAGAATGGTTGTACTCAGTGTATGTGAGGGTTAGAATTGGGGGAAATAATGTATCAGCACGTCAGAATATTTTCCATGGATAGAGTAGGGAGAGTCTAGCAACATTTCCTTTGTCGGAAATGGGTGGAAAATAATTCATCAACCACAAGACCACATAGATGCGTTCGAGCTCAATCTTTTTGACTAGAGTGAAAGACTGGAAACGTTGTTAGTATAGAATAAAGTGGAGTATGTTAGTGTAAATGAAATGCCATATAATATCGAAAAAATCCGATACAAATCAGAAGTTGTAATATTAAATAATACAACCCACTAAAAATACATATACAGTTAACACAAACACACACAAACACACACAAACACACACAAAAACACAAACACACACAAAAACACAAACACACAGTTTGACGCACATATACGAACACATAAACATACATGCGTGTGTGTGTGTGTGTGTGCGTGCGTGCTGGTGTGAGTGTGTGCGTGCATGAGTGCTCATACATAGACCCGGACATAAACACACACTTACACAAAAAAAACAAAATTGGTTTAATTGGTTTAACAAAATCACCAACTAAAACAATCTGTTCTTTATCACAACTACACACAAGTATCAAACATTAAGTAAAGTTAAATAATACAATCTACTAAAATATATATAAAACAGTAAAGTGAATATAAAAAAACACACTAAAAAACTTATATACATTTAACACAGAGTTAATACGAACACGAACACAAACACAGACGCGTATACTCAAATACACAGACATACACGCGCGGTTGAGTGTGTGCGTATATGCTTGTGTATGTGTATGCATGCGTGCGTGCACATACATAGGCACCCGCATAACACACACCCGCACAAAAATACATACACACACAAAATTCAAACCACAAATTAAATTAAAAAGTCAACAATAAAGCAGAGGAAAGGTGAGGAAAGGATAAAAGAGAAAAAGTAAAAAAGAAGTAAGAGGAAGAGAAATCAGCAATCAATGAAAACTCGCCAAAGTGAAAGGAAATAACTAGTATACTCATACCACAATAAAAGTACAAGAGAATCGAGAAATGACAACAGTTGAACTCTGTTCCGATGAGTGCTTATACCGATATTGCCGCGAAACTCTGAAATTAAGTGAAAAAACTTTTGTACTAAGCTTTTTTATTTATGATTAGGAAATATAGTTTTCAATTAATAATAATATCATCTAAATATTAAAAATTAATACGGTATTTTAAAAGATGAAAAAAATTATAAGTTAATAAGTCATTCTAATCAACATGTAAAAAAGATGAAAACAAATCTTGTAAAAATCCATTGTTCATCGAAAAATGTTTTTCTTAAGTGGCCTTAATGTATCTTTTTTATAAAGGTAATTAAAAGATTTTCTAATTAAATAATGTATTAGTTTAATTGCATTTTTGATTTTACGATTCAGAACAGATGTTCAATAAATGAGTAACTGTTTGAAAAACAAAATTATGATTTATATTCTCCAATGAGTCCTACTTTAATTAATATAAATTTGAAGAAGCACAAAATTTAATTTCTGCAAATTTCATTAATAAATTAAAGGCGGTAACAAACCTAAAGAAATTATTTCTACCTAGATTAAGATTTATTTTCAACATTAAGGACACCGGACTCTATAGAGATGGCGGTGGAATTCTCCTCCACAGAAAAACAAAACAAAACAAAAAAAAATAGAAAAAAAACTCTGTGATTTAGAAATGTATTCTCTATAAATATATATATTCGTTTTTCCCTACGACTTCAGTTGATATTTATGTATGTTATCTATTTCAGGATTAATTTAATTACAGCCAATTGCCACACGCACACGCGCGTACACACACACACGCACGCACACACACATACACCAACTCACACACACACACATATATATATAGTTTGTATTCGACTGCCTTTGAGAGCTCACCAATTTTCAATTGAGCTGATTAGATATAACCGCAAATTCTATGCTAGGAGTTTCTTTTCTCGCACTTCTCGCTCGTGGGTCTCCCTTCCAGCTCCATGCTTTTGAGCCATCTTTAATGTGAAAAAAATTATATGCAATGTCAATCGCTACCTAATGTCCTCCTGAATTCACTTTTCTCTTCCCGCTCATTATGAATGTTTCTGTTCCTAATTCTGCCACACGTTGTAACCCCTTGTGTCTTAATAGCTTTACTCCCTTGCATCGGGTGATACCGATTATATATATATATATATATATATATATATAAATATAAAAGTGGACATGGAAGTCAGCACTTAGAGGCGACAGTCTGTTTCATGCTAGTGCAATCGTCAGGCGCCTGACGATTGCACTAGCATGAAACAGACTGTCGCCTCTAAGTGCTGACTTCCATGTCCACTTTTATATTTACACACGCTCTATCTCTGATATTGAGCACTTTACCCCATAAATATAGCACACTTTAAGACTATATTTCTGCACATATATATATATATATATATATATATATATATATATATATATATATATATATATCCAGTTAAGATGAGAACGAATCGAATACAAACATTTAATTTAAAAGAGGGTTCAATACCATTTCTTTTTTTGCATTTAAATCTCAATAAATCGTTCACTCGCGAGTAATTTACAATCTCTTGATGAAATACATTTGATACGCATCGAAACACAACTACGTTTCAGTGCAGCGATTTTGACATGTTTTCGATATAATATCCTAAGATGTATATATATATATTCAGAATATATATGTGTTCGGAAAGTTTTACCGGAAAAGATGCAATGACAAATACATGTTATTTTTATGAGAAAATTATTCATCAGAATTCAGTATAATCCTCCTCATCTGCAACCCACGCGAAATCGAATATGCAATTCCACGTATAAAGAAATCTTTTATTTTTTGTCCTGAAAGACTCTTTTAAAGTCTTCTTTGTTCTGAATGTTCTCTTATGCCTGAAATATTCTCGTGATCGGAACAAATGAAAATTTCGCAGTATACAAAGGGAAATCAATTGTCACTGACTTGTTTATCAACATTTGAAAACTTCTACGGAATCTCATAATGTAGTAATGACTCTGGCATCTTCTCAGTTTTATTTTTCTTCGATATTATTGATTTTGAAGTGGATCTGTACTTCAAAACCAACAATGTTCTTACTTTCGTCAAAACCTACTTGATTGAAAATGGCATCTAAATGTTTACTGAAATAATTCACTTCTTGGAAATTATACTGGCTATATGCCAATTTAGAACCTTGAACATTTATAAAATGTCTCTGAGGATTTCAATTAACCTTCCAAGCATATCAATACAAATGTAATAGATATTTACGCTTCGTTTAATTGGTGCGTTGGCTACAGGCAAATTGTTTCCTGTGTCGTTATTTGTCAAATGGATATGTTGTTTCATATTCTCAGAATGAATCGATAAGCTAATCACGAAAATTGCCGACTCACATATGGTTTGAAATTAATAGGACGTCTGCAAGTCATCATAATATTCGCAGATGTGGGCAATGCCGTCAGGCAAATACCATGTCATTTTGATTGAAATTAAACCACACAGATTACGATATTGAAAATGATTCAAATGTTGCAATTCCAATTTTGGATGTATGGTAGTTACTACTGTGGCATAAAAAACTCCTTGTGCTGGCTTTTCTGCAAAGGTCTTCAGTTCTCAAGTGGTTAGATTAATAAGCTTCAGCAATTAACTCGGATATTATTAAGTAAATAGTTTAAAAGAATTATTGAAGAAAACAAAACCTAATAAAATATTCGACTTCTCAGAAAAAAGTTAAACCATATGGTAATGGCCTAGCTATTTCCTTATGCGTAAACATCCGGCATTCATTGGCCGAGCATTTATGTTTGGAGGCGGTTGATATTTATAAAATATTTCACTTAAAAAGATTTCTTATTAAAATAGATTTCTCAACTCCAATCACTGTTAACCTTCTCTGCAGTATAGATGGGTGCTTCATTCCTAACCTTTTCTTTGCAGTAATGTGGAACGTCAAAATATTGATTTTCTCATTATTCCCTCTTTTATTTACATGTGATATTCATTATAGTTGTTGCGGTTGTTGAAAGCGGTGAGTTTCTGATATCTGGTGCATTTCTTTGTTTGTGATTCTGTAAGTCCATGAGACTCAATGAAGGATGGTTCTTGCTGAGGCCTACACGTTTCACACGCAAAAGAAGCCATTTTCATCATAGATCAGCCGACAGTTTAGATATTTCTAAACGAGTATGGTACCATACATTTGAATGTCTATATCTGACAAGGCTATTTAAGAATAGGATTCTGGTTGTTATGTTAATGTTATGGATTTGTATCAGCCCGAAGTTTTGGACTAAACTACCCCTATTTATGTTCAATTTCCTTATCTCCAATAATAAAAATATGACTAGGTTATTTGAAGCTTTTAGTATTTACTAAATCCACCTCATAAGTTTTTATGATGGATTCAGGGTCCATTCCAAACCCAGATCATTGTTTCTGTTTTGGAAATGTTTATCTTCAGTCTTACTTCTTGAAATACTTGGTAGAAGATGCTGATTTTTGTTCAGGATCATTCTTGCTCCAGTGATGAATATCTATGTCATCAGTATAACCCACCCCCTCATTCTCTGTAGATTGGCTTCGTGTGGGGAAGCAGGAATTTGGGATTCGATATGAAATGTGTAAGTGTTCAGCGTCCATCTCTTCCCATCTGAACGTGTGTATACATAGGGCATCGTCTTGGAAGTGATTAAATTGATTAGGACTCTCATTTACCTCTTGTACTCCAGATGAGGTTTGGAATGTGCCAGTTTTGTTATCATCATTAGACCTGTAAGACTCCTTGGACCAATATAGTTCTTTTACCAGGTTTAGATTCAGAGCTTGGAATGGATGAGAAGAGGAAGTTTCTATTGATGTGGTCGTATACGGCTTTGGGGTCTACGTAACAAAATACAGCTCCAAATAATTACATATGTGAACTCATGTGTATATATATATATATATATATATATATATATATATATATATATATATATATATATATATATATATATATGTGTGTGTGTGTGTGCGTGTGTGTGTGTTTGTGTACTTGTGTATATATATATATATATATATATATATATATATATACACGCTTACTTTTAATCTGACATTTTTAGTGGATACCCGTATTCGAAATAGACGCCTGTTTTTATTTTAAACAGTGTGTATTACGTCTATCGGCCTGCGCACACGGAAAACTTTAACAAAAGAGGGTGTAAGTTTAAACCATGCCGAAGAGAACATTTTCTTAAAAGTTTTCTCCGGTGCGCTTGTCAATAAATGTAATACAATGTTTAAAATGAAACAATAACAGGCCGTCTATTTCAAACACGGAGATCCACTGAAATAACGTTTAAAGTTACTAATATATATACGTGTGTGTATATGGCATGATCCTATGTCGTTAATTCCATGCACGGCCGATTGCTAATAAAAAATGACTTCCTTTGCACCAGTGAGCAAGCTTATTTGTTTTCGGCCATTCATTATTTAGCGACCACAGAAATGCGTTACACTCCACTATGTTTTGATTTTTCCTTTACTTCTATTTTTCAGATACCATTAAGTGAAATCTGTACAAGATCATCTCATATGCCAAGAGAGATTTCAATGATTTACTACGCATGGTATCGAAAGTGTCGATGTAAATGGGTTAGATTTCTTAGAGTTGTTATTTTTCTTTATCTACCAGCGTTATCTATGTATAGTTATGCAATATTTGAATTTAAACTGATATATCTTTGCGTTCCTATCATCCAATATAAAGCAGGTAAGACAACTGGAAGAATTTTATATATATTTACGTGCTAATACCCTTGGGAACGGTATGAATCGTCTTCTTCTCCCTACATCTATGGGTAATTAGCAACACAGACTGGGTTCTATAGCCTTGGACATGGCAACTGGTCTAGGAGAAGGACAACTCTGAATTTAAAATCTGCGGATGGTTGTTTGGGGACCTTGTGCAACGTCGTGCACCAGGTCTCTGTATTCAGCCCTTCAAAAATGTGATTGATTCTGCACAAAATCTTCACCACTATAATCAAATCATATGCTAGTGTTTGGCTGTCGGTTCCTAGGAACTGAGTTGCTGACGCTCATCCGTCCAACATGGAGAGTCCGCCATATATATACATGCATATATATATATATATATAATTCTTATGTATGTAAAGTTAGATCGTAGTATTCATAGTTTGCAGTAATTCGAGTATTAATTTGCTAGATTCATGTCGAATAATATTTAACAGAAAGTAAATGTGAATATGTTACTTATTTGAGTAGTTTAGATTTCCTTAGTTATTGAAATTTTTTACTTATTTAAATATATTTAATTATTATTTTTCCTTGCTTAGATTAGGCCATCGTATTATTTTAAGTCATAGATTACAAAACTAGTAAGAAATTTCAAATAAATAGTACAAGATAAGTTTGTAATGAAGGGTTTCGTAAATTAATGTAAATGGGAGATAGGTTTTATCTGAGCGTCTGTGCGTGTAGGAGTGTATGTGAGGACACATTTATATGTAGAGGCTCGAACGTGCATTGCCTTTTTCTAATTTCGTTTGATTAAGTGTATACGGTTAGACTTAAAGATTTTTATAGAATAGTAAGAATTATAATGTATTTTTTTGGGAAAGTAATGTAAGTGGTAAGGTTTAGTTATCGAATTAGTATTTAATTTAAATGTAAAGCATTGGATTGAACTTAGCAAGAACGAGTCCAGCTCACCTCGTTATGAATTCCAGGGAAAATAGCGCGAAACAAAACCGGATGAAGCAAAAGACAAGACTATATAGGAGGGAAGGGGGGAAAAGACTTTATTTCATTGGCTGATGTTGACTGACGTATGTCAATAAGAACAGTCGGAATCCTAGCCATATCTTAAATTTTTTTTGCAATGTCGAGGTGCGTAGCACAACGCTATCAGGGAGGCGGCCTGAATCTATTGGAATCAGGTCGGGATTGCTGTTTCAGCCGATATGATGCAAAACCCGAAATCGGCAATGAAGACAGTGCATCACTGAAGACCTTCCTTGATGCATCTGAAATGTATTACTCTACTATATATATATATATATATATATATATATATATATATATATATATATATATATATATATATATATGGTATATCTTTATTTTAGTGTGGATTGTTTATTTTCTTGAATATGTACATAGATGTAAAGTCAATTTTCCTAAAAAAGTGTTAAACTTCGCGATATGATATAAAACTGTTGTGTTAAAATACTGCTATCCTCATCCAAGCTATTATTAGTGATGGAACTTCAAACGGTATGACCTTTGGTTTATAAGTTTTCATCTATTCTCATCAATAACCAGGCTTCAGTTATTTAAAGACTACACATAGGTACTTTTGTACTTACAATACTTGATTTGGGTTTAATAGGCTGATATAATGATTTTAATGAGGATTACCTCAGAAATAACTGCTGAGAGTGACAGTTTCCCAAATCATTTTTTGTTAATTGGGTAATAACTGGGTATTTTAGAACAGTAGCTTTATGCCAGACTTCTTCTACCGTGTTCCTTCAGGACGTGGGCAATCATAGATCGTCATAATTTCTTTTCTTTTTGATTCTTTATTTAATCATTTCACCCCCAAGCAAGGTAAAAATTCCACTAAGACGCAAGGCCTGAAAGAGCATAAGAATATTTTATTTAGTAGAATTAAAATAAAAGAAGAGGATTCAGGATGACAGAAGATGACGATTAGCGTTGCATTTAAATCATTGAATATTATAGGTGGCTGGGAAGCATGTAGCCGGAAGGGATTTCCACAGATGAGAAGTGAGAGAAAAGAAACTATTAGAATATGACTTAAGGTTACAACTAGCTAGTTCGACAGTAAAATCTAGAAGTACGCTTAAATATGTGCGGTTAAGGTATCAAGCAACTAAGCTCATCGGAACTATTGCCATTAAAATATTTCTGGAAAAGATAACGGGAAGTCGTGTCACGGTGACGGGAAACTCACTGAAGTCGAGATTCCAAGTCAGGAACTATTACATTACAAACCCTTGTTTGGATTATGTCTAGCCTCTCGAGAGATATAGCAGTAGCACCAAACCGGATATGGTAGCAATAATTAACGGATGAATACCACATTTATAAATGTGCACGATGAATTTTGACAAAAAATTGTCTGTCACGATACAGTAAAACAATTTTCCTAGCAGTAGATTTAACAATTGATTCAATATAATCAATCCACGTAATGTCAGTGGAAAACGTGTGCAAAATAAAGCGCAAAGAGTTAAGTGGTTATCATCAACCATGCTTCGGAAAGACAGAATAGCTTCTCTATGCTTAGTAATTGATAACAGTTTTGTTTTGGATGTTTTCAAATTTACAAGACATTCTTTGCAAGACATTCTTTGCTACCAGTTTTACTTTGTCAGCTGATATAATTGTAAGTTCGAAGAAGCCAAGGATAATAGTCGCTATCGATTGTCAATGGCAGAATAAACCTGCTGGAAGTTGACGCAGTTTACAGTAAGGTTGGTCCCAGATTCTGAGTATAAATGCTATTTTTGTGACTATTTTCCTTAAGAGTTCTTCCTTGCTTACTCGCTTCGTCGATTGCATTCTCAGTCGCATAGCAGCTGATCTCTCTTCTCACCTAACCCAGGTGGCTCAATGGGAAATGGAATGGTTTGGAAAATTCAATCTTATCAAAACTAAAATAACAACTCTCCACCACCAAGAAGTCTTTGAACCTTCTACCTATCTCACGATGGATTGATCTTCTTCTAAAGAATCCCCTTGTCTTGAACGTCTGTTGGAGTTCAAGCTCCCCCCCCCCAGACCGCAAGTAGAAGTCATAGATCCGATCTGTTGAAATGGTAGGTTCATTGAACCATTCTAGTAAGTATATAACTCCCTCTACCATACTCTGTCTTTACAAGAGACAGATCAGGCCAACAAGTGTATTGATGTAATATCTGGACTGGAACTGACCAGTCCTCACTTGTCTGTCTTGATAGAGCTCAAACGTGTCTACGCGGCGTTGTGTGTGAGACATTATTTTCCATCCTACAACCCCTTTCCCACTTTATCACTATTTCTATAGTATGTGTTCTGACGAGAAAAATAAAATGTTGTCTATAAATTCTAACTGCAAATATCTGGTTTCTTTGCACTTAGTTTTACGCCCTCACCTCACCGGCTTTACGAGAGAAAATTCTCTGGATCTATAGGATTGGTTGTTGATTAAAGAGAACTTGGGAGTTTGAAGTGAGTGGTAGTTTTCATCGAGCTTAACAAATGAGAGATTTCTATTTTCGCTGCCAGACAAAAAAGCCGTTGAAGATGCTGGACAGTTGTGAGGGTTGCCATAGAGACTGCGCGGAGCAATAAAAACAGAAATGGTCTGAAGTGAACTACATCAAACAATAATAGACAAAAGAATAAGACTGACTAAATTAGGCCGAAATTCCTCTTTCGGGCGATGTGTGAATGTCGGTATCACTTTCACTTCCGATATACTAGAGGAGGCAAAAATAACGATGCTACACGGAAATATTCTAGTTTTTGCAGCATATCGACTGTCGGTCAGAGCTATAAAAAGAAGGAGAGTGAATAAGCAAAAAGAAACATTAAAGTGTCTGTCAAGCGAAAAAAGTTTGACATTTTTTTTATAAAGAGGAGTCAAGAAGAAATATTTTGGCAGACTACAGAGGCAAGAAGATTTAGATTTATGTTTTAAAAAAATAAGAATGTGAGATTGAGAATGAAAACAATGAGAGAATGAAAAGAAACAGAAGAAGAAGGATGACAAGAAGTAGGAGGGGGACGAGAAGGAGGAGAAAGATAAGGAGGACAAGAAGAAGAAAAAGAAGGAGGAGGAGGATGAGAAGAAGAAGAAGGAGAAGAAAAAGAAGAAGGAGGAGGAGGAGGATGAGAATAAGAAAAAAAAGAAGAATGAGGAGAAGAAGAATATGAAGAAGAAGGAGAAGGAAGAAGAGAAGAAGAAGAAGAACAACAACAGCTGATCATTATAGAAGTCTTTTTTGTGTTTATAACTGAAACGCCAAAAGAAAGTAATCAAGATGAAGAGCGATAAAGCAGAAGTAATTACTTTCATGTCTACCCTGAAAGAATTAATATTAAACGAAATGCAATATATGTATACGTAGTAAGAATGGGGCCCTGTTTCACTTTCCACGTTACAAAAAATGGAGCTAGTCCTCACTTCTAAATAAACTAGGAACTAAGTTATGCAATAAAAGATTAGTGATGCAAAGATGATGATGATGATGATGATAATAATAATAATAATGCAGAAAAATTAGTTAAAACAGTAACGCTTCATGATAAAATAAATTAATAACTATAGAAGAAAGGAAGAATAATAATACAAAGAAATAAACAGCAAGGAAGAGGAGAAGAAGAAAGAAAGGACGTGATAAATCAAAAGGATAAGAGCATTATTGAAATTATTACAAGTCTTTCGGAGTAACACCCACCTTTGAACGGAACCCTTGGCATTGTTACAATAATCCCTGTGACTGACTGAAAAGAAACCAATCAGAAGGATCCTTACTAAAGCTTCTTCGTCCAGAACTGAGCGCTATGTTTGAATCTTTCTTTCTCTTTCCCACGTTGGCTTTCAACGAGTAGTACGTACAAAAAAGAGCGCTCTCCTGGAACAACAACAAAATAACTTCACCAACAAATCTCTGGAAACCGGGATTCTAGCGCCTATTCCATGTGAAGAAATATATTCTCAATCCTCAGGAAGCCCGGGCGCCGAGACATTGGTGCCAACGTCAGAACAACATGAAATCACAAGACTTCAAAGAACTGCTAAAAGGACGATTTTTTCTGTGATAAGATAAATCCGTAAAATACTATTTTTGCAACGCCATTATCCTAAACCTCCTTCCTTTTTCTTTTCTTCTGCTATGTTCATAAAATGTTTAAATCTCAAAGGTTTTGGATCGTCCTTTTTTTCTCCTGCCGTGTCACGTCACTGAATTAGTCTTTTTTTTACAGCGGTAACGACATTTTAAACTTTCATCGTCAACACAGACAGATATGACCCTTTTGAGAGAGTCCGTATAAATTCGAGATTCACCCAAAAAGTGAAAAGCCATTCTCTTTTCGCTCGACTCCACCGAGGAAGAATGTAAGAGAATGAAGCCGGTACTATGATACAGGCGCCCAAAATATTCAGCTTTCATACCATACCACAGACAGATAAAGAGCCCAACCAACACCAAGGAACAGAAATTCAAGAACCTTACATTAGTCGGACTATTGTCCTCATCTTTGTCGCCATATTTGTCACAACGTTTCGGCCGTTGTACGCTCCAGCCTTCTTCAGATGGTTGGAATTTCGAACTGAACCCTTTATTTCGATGACTGGGGTCCTTGAGGACACATGGCAAATAGTTTCTGAAGAAATTCCACTATTTATTCTTACACTATATAAATCAAACCACTATGTAAATACTGTACATAATACCTCATCTCAGAAATATAGACAGACTTTCAAGAAGCTTATACCAAAAAAGCAAAAGAAAAAAAAACAGTAAAAAACGGCAGACTTTTTCTATACGCAGACCAATAATAACAAATAAGTTTATTCTAAGCCATCTTTAGTGAGTGGGTGCCTGTTCCAATGATATACTCTTCACAAAGTAATAAAAGCTTAATAAAACTAAGCAACAAAAAATATAAGATAGCGTCATGGTCACAGCGCTAATAAAACAAGATAATGGTAAATAAAATCGTAAACAATGACAAGAAAACATGAAAATAAAAGAATTAAAAAGTAATATCGAAAGATTATATAATCAGGATATAAAAAGTAGACAGTAAATATCAGGAAAAGAAGAAACGATTATTCTTTTGCAAATAGTTTCTGAAGAAATTCCACTATTTATTCTTACACTATATAAATCAAACTCAAAAGTTCATGACCTCTGTTAATTCATTTTTGCAGAATATCAATGTCTAAGGTCAACTAACACGTGGTAATGTTTTTTGAGAATAGATTTTATTTATCCCTCCGCATACACCTATGTTTTTCTAGCTCAAACCTTGAGTGGAGAAGCAGGAACAAAACTAAACGACATCTCCCTTAAAAAAAATTTCTTTTTAATTGTAATACATTTCTTTAGGAGACCAAAGTACAATAGAAGCTCTTTTCATACAAATATCCTTGGAAGGGTTTGAGTCTATCTCTTACCCGCAAAACTAAAGATCAATATCATAGCAACTAGTTACCAGTAGAGAAGATTAACAACATTGAATTAAAAACCGCATGCTAAACCTGTAAAATCTTATCTTGCTACACAAGTCCTGGCATAGAAATGCCTAGAGTGATTAGTGAGAATGTAACCCTAGTATCACAGTGACATCTGCTGGACTTATATATATATATATATATATATATATATATATATATATATATATATATATATATATATATATATATTCTTTCTTAGAGTCGGATACGCTGGCGTCGCGTGGGCGGCAACTACGAAGAAACTGCTAAGAAAGAATACTTGACTTTAGAATTTCAGTTTTTCTGTTTCTGACCAGTCCTGTATATATCGTCTCTTCATCAAACTTAAATCTAATATAAATATGTCTCCATTAACCATGTCCCGAAGAAGGTCTATTTGACCGAAACGTCTGACGTCGACAGAATAACAAAAACAAAAACAAAATAAAAACAGTAAACTCACATATTCGGATTTTGCTTTGTCTTTTCCACATTTTCATCATATATATATATATATATATATATATATATATATATATATATATATATATATATATAATTGTGTATTGAGGCAGCAATCACTCTTCTATACAGGTTTCATTGACGATGAACACGAACTGCGATTAAACTTTTTATTGTATGTTTTTATATGCTCACTACATATATATATATATATATATATATATATATATATATATATATATATATATATATATAATATATATATATATATACGAACATTAATCGCTTCTTAAAAGAAGCAACGGAGGCAAATGAAAATGCTTGATCGGTGTATTTTGTGTTGATAATGCTACAAGTAGCACCATCATTCATGGTAAATAAAATCAATTAGCCCAATTTATTCTGCTGGGGTCAACATTCCCCTCCATCTCTTTCTTTCTGATGTTGCCCTTATAGCCTCAGTCACCGTCATTCCAGTTAACCTCTTGAAATCAAACCAAGATATGAGTGGTCTCTGGGACAGGGATGACCACTCCACTGGGCCCAGAAGAATGTCCTTATCGAAGCTGCCTCGTTGGATAATATTCTCAAAGTAACGAAGATTCCTTAGTGTCATCCACTATCTCAACACGTACATTGTTCTGAATGATATCTAGCACCTACTTATTAAGGTGTCCCGCTGTCCATGGCAATCTAAGGACTCTGCGGTATGGCCACATATCGAAAGCATCAATCTGGTGGCTTTCCCTCTTGGTCAGTGCCTATGACCCGCCTGCATAGCTGGTGATGACGAAAGCAGTGTCTCTTAGTAATTTCAACAATACGCTGATGTGTATATTCCGACTATTTCAGATGGATTTCCATTTTGTCGTAGTACTTCTTGTTATTTCCGGACTTCTCTTGATTTTCCGCATAGAACTCTCCTGGGTATTGATGGTAGAACCCAAATACACAGTCCGCTGCCTATTCTATCCCCTCACCACCCTGTCAAACCTATGGATGTTCGTAGAGTGAATTCCAGATCTCCATAGACACTGCTGATAAGGGGGAACAATGTAATATGGGAACATAATCTTCTCCATCGTTTGCTACACACAATCAAATTCCTTGGTGTTGTCACCGAAGCACAGCTAGAGTGGAATTGCAGTTCTCTATCACCATCAGTCTTTGTGTTAACGAGCTTCTTATCAAGAGAAAGATATTTAATATCAACTAATAAATAAAACAAGATTAACATTTTATTCATTTGTTGTTATCTCTGTGTGTGTGCGCATATATATATATATATATATATATATATATATATATATATATATATATATATGTGTGTGTATATCTATCTATCTATATATATATATATATGTATATATATATATACATATATATATACATACATATATATATAGAGAGAGATAGCAACAAATATATAAAATGTTAATCTTGTTTTATTTATTTGTTGATATTAAACATATGTGTGTGTGTGTGTGTGTTTGTGCGTATGTGTGTGTGAGTATACATAATGCTACCATATATTTTAACATTAGAGACGTCATTCTTCCTCATAAAACGTGACCTTTAAAGCCTTTCGAGAAGAAAAATGTCTGATAGGATTAGTCGAGATTCAAAGTTTTTTCACTATATCATCTTAAATATTTTATGTTATAAACTGGCGATGCGAATACCTTTTTATATGCTTATTATTTCATAGTATTATTCAGAATCAGAAAGAGACGACTGAAATTTCTTGGACACTGGGAAAATGGATAATGGGAAAAAAGGTTTGGGAAACTTAACCCACACAGGGCATATCGAGGTCAAAAGAAACACAGAGCGGGAAGACAGTGAGCCACCATACTGATGAGTGTATATGAATAGAAGGTTAGGTGCCGTAAAAGATAGGAAGTTCTGGAAATCCATGATAACCTAAGCCTTGAAATGACACGGCACATAGAAGATTTCCAGCGTTTTCTTTTGTCTCAGTATCTATAAAATACAAAATTTCATTAAAGTGTATCAAAACAATATTTTTGTGTAAAAATTATTTATATATTTTACGAAAGAAAACCATTTTTCTTTCTCTGTTGTTGCTTTAGGTGGTATTAAATATTGTTTCTTTGTCCGAATATTTGTTAAGTCAAGTCGAGTTGTCTGTGGTGTTGAATGCTTGGATGTGTTATGATGTCTTTTTTGACGGGAAATCATCAGTATAAGCTCGAAATTAACACAAAATAATTGAAGATGAAGATGAAAATTATTGTAAACGAAATATATTTTACCTTTTTATTAGAGATCTATTATGATCGCGAGACAAGATAATGTGATCAAATTTAAATTTAAATGATCTCTCATATGCGTAGGCATGTGTCGATAGAAATAAATCATGTGAAATAAAATTTGCACAGTGTGCTATTCTCTTTAGTAAACCTGCTTATCTTAAAACCTAATACTCATCGAAAATGATACACCCCCACACCTAACACTAGATCTAAGTGCATCCTTCCTTACAAAAATAACACGTGCTCCAAACTTAAGCGAAGCTTCAAACTTAACACTACCACGAAGCCAAAACACATTTAACACAAGCACTAAACTGAAATCTAAATTTGACACTAGCCATAAACTTGAGCCGTAATTCTAAATCTAGCTACAACCCTCACACATCCCGATCTCTAATACTAGCCATAACAATAATACGAGCGCTAAAATTAGCTGTAGCTACAATTCTATAACTAGCAATAACCTAATACTAGCTACAAAATTAAGAGTAAACCAAACCCTAAACATGACCAAAGACTAACCTAGTACTAACCCAACCTCTGGTTACATCTTAACATTTGCTTACTCTTAATTCTAGATAAAATAATTAATATAGGTATATAAATAAAAGAACTAAATACACATGAGCAGAAAAGGGCATACGGCAAGGCTGTGTTTTCTCATAAGATTTATTCAACGTTTACAGTGAGGTAACCCTAAAAGTCCTGCCAAGACTTATGAGTTGTCACAATATTAACGACATACGACACAAAGAAGATATGTTGATGGCAGATACAAAAAGTAAACTGCAGGAAATTTTGCACAAGTTACCTAATCATTCCAACTGAGCTAACTCTATAAATAATGGACATAAAATACTAGAGGAGAGGATAGGTAGGTTGGCATGTGTCGTTTTGGTGAAATAAATATTATCAAATAAGCACAAAGAGAAACTGAGTAACCTATCTATACAGACTGTTTAAATGGTGATAGAACATGAACGCGGGAAAAAAGAATAGCCATCAGTAAGAAGACGGAATAAATGGTTGTCAGCAACATGAACAGCCCAAGATGCAACATACAAATTGATGATGTCAACCCCAATCAAGCACAGACATCTCCAAACTGTTTTAACAGATGTCAGAAAACGTGACTCTGAAATCCTAAGGTGCTTTTGGAATTGCAAAGAAACCTTCCAAAAGTTAACAAGACATTAAGAAATAGCATAACTTCATTCGAAAGAAAAAATGGAGTTGAACTACTATGTAATATTAGTCCTCTTATGTGAAAGTGAAAGCTGGAAAATGTTGAAGAGGCGACATGAGGCAATAGAGATGCCGTTCTACAGAAGGATTCTAAAAATGCAATGGGTAGAGAAACGAGGAAATTTTAAGAAAAATGGAAACAAAACACCATACTTACAATTAGAATAAAAAAGGACACATGGTGAAGAAGGAAGGTTTGTAAAATGTGATACTGTTGTGTAGGATCCACCTAATCTGCATAGGTGACTACCAACTATATAAATAATGGTTGATACCGGAAGACGAGAGAAAGAGAATCACGAGATCCAACTAGAGACTCTGATCGACTGCGACTAGTCAACACATTCTCCAGGAACGTCTTCCCAGAAATATACAGAAATACTATATGTACTTATTGTGTACACTTTCTTGTTATAATACATTCTTGTTCTAAGTACATTTTGTGTTGCATTATTATTCCATGCAATAGGCGAGATTCAACATTGAGTCAAGACTCAACAGATACTCACAAAATAAATCGAAGGCAAGTGGGACAAAGGAAACAGAAAGTAACCTACATAAAGAGCTTGTTTAAATTGATGACAAAATATGGAGTGGGAAGGAAAGTTTGGGGAGACATCATCACCCACATTCTTAATGGAACATCACAAAGAAGAAGTATGTATGGTAAGTAGAAATGTAATGTTTTAGTGAAATGAATATTATCGAATGATTGCGTCAGTTATTTTACTAGCAAAGTTAAAAAGTAGTTGACAAAAGTCACTCCCATTCCCCCTTTTTAATCCCGAGCCATATTTGCTATGTTTATCATCAATAAATATTAGTATTCTGGAAACGTCATTTTCAGTAACTTAGGGCTTTTTTATGAATTTTGTCATTCAGTTCGGCATTATTAGATTACTTTAGCATATCTTCTATACTATCTCTCTCACTAAATGGTACTCGATAGTTTGAACAATTCCTTCAAGATTTTAACGGTTAAATAAGCATATTAATAATATATATATATATATATATATATATATATATATATATATATATATATATATGTATATATATATATATATATATATATATATATATATATATATATATATATATATATATAGATAGATAGATAGATAGCTAATAGCATCGAACGACGAGAATAGAAACATAAAAAATAACATTAATATTTTTTTATAAAAATCAAATGAAAGGAAATTATAAACAAGGCGAAACTAGAATTAAGAATATTATACAAAAATGCATAACACCAGTTGACAATAGCAAAAAATTAGAATAAATATTTATTACAAAAAATGTAAAAATCTAAACTTATAGTTAAAAATAATAATTCACCTCTTAGAACAAAATTAAATAGGACAAATATTATTTAGGAATTTAAATGTCCATTAAGTAATTGTATTCCTGATCAATCAAAATTCATAAATAATTATATAGGCCATACTATAACACTTTTGTCACGAAGACTCAATCTACACTTTTCTGACCATAGCTCAATTATATCTCATTTAAATACTCATGGAGACCTACCAGACTCTATCCGTAACATACTTGTTGACAACACAAATATAATAGCATCATCCACATGCAAAAAATGTTTAAAAATAATGGAAGCCTTATTAATAAAAAAACAAAACAACACTCAGTAATATCAACTGTGTTTTGAAAATGAAAACATTATATAAATACATAAATACCACAATCTATTTCTTGTTAACAGTTAATATATTTCAACGATGAAACTGGCTAAATGTATAGCCGAAAGCACTCGGAGAAAAAGAACAATTGGACAGTTTTCATATGAGTTATCATTCAAAAAGAAAAAGAAATATTAGATCATATGAGAAATTATATAAAAAAGTAAAATCAAAACAGCTTGTCTCTCGTATTCAATGAAATGTGCATATATATATATGTATGTATATATATATATATATATATATATATATATATATATATATATATATATATATATATATATATATATATATATATATATATTCGCTTCAAAATACTGAAACATTTTGCCTCAACCTAAAAATCTGTCTGTGTCAGTACGACATTTTTCTTATGTGTTTTAATATCTTTCAGAATATTTTTGACCAACAAACAATAAGTTATTTATTGCTCTGTTTTTTTTTCTTTCTTTTCTTGGAATCTTTTTTCCTCCATGGATAGAAGTCTACGGCTTCAGAATAAATCATTAATTTCCTTTGCACGCTGACTCTGTTTTTGTGAGCAGACATTTCTTTCTGTTTTGAATGTTTTTAGTGTCGATACCGGAATAAAATAAGAATACTTTTTTTTGTAGAAAAAAAGTAAAAAAGAACACTTAAAAGCAAAAACAATCAATAATTATTTGTCAAATCAGTTAAAATATACTAAAATATTAAAAGTTTGGATGAAGAATGAAATGGTTTGCTTTTGTCATGCGTAATAGACATTGAACTCTTGCCGCTGGGCAACTTTTGCTTTTCGAGGCATATTTTCTCTATATATTTTGGAAGTCACATACCAGGTATAGTTTCTATTTCTACACTTCATGTTATTATATCTAAATGCTACTTGAGTCTTTATGCTACCTAATTCATTATCTATTTTTATTTATTATAAATAATGTATTCTTCATTTTCTATTACACGCTTTATTAAACTATACCTGTTCGTTTCTTATTATTCTTCTTAATTCCTGATAAAGTTTCTTTTTTATTACGCAACATCCAAAATCATTTTATTCTTTCACGTTTTTCCTTTAGTCATCTACATTTTTCTTTTTACTCTTTTTAAAATTATTCTCCAAAACTAAATTGCTTAATTGTCTGAGAGAACATTTTTGACGTCCATCAGCATGAATATTGCTAACCTTCAGGAGAGTGAGTCATTTCGCACTTCCCGGTTAATGTTCTCCTCTGACATGAAATAGAAAGATTATATTGAATCAATTGATCGGTCTTCTACCAGGAATGTTGATTCACTGTGTCGGGCTAGACAATTAGTCTCGCCAGAATCTTACACATTTATAAAACTAACATTCGTCCGTGCATTGAATATTGCTGCCACATCTGGTCTGGTGAGTGTGCTTGTATTTAGAAATTCTTAATAAAATCTGTAATAATATTGTTCCTGATCCGGCATCCCGTAAAGTAGCTTAATTGTACTTTTACTATAAATACTTTCATGGTAATTTTTCTGATGGTCTTTCCTCTTTGCTACCTAGGTCTTATGAATTTAAGATAAATACTGAATTGGCGGCAAGTTGAAATGGCTAGATGTAATCGTATGTTCCATCGAAACGGTTTCTTCTCTCACACTTCTCGCTTGTGGAACTTGGATTTTGCTTCTTGCATTCCATCCAAACTTTGATCTTCAAAAGTTTAAGTTCAATGTATTCTTAATTCCTGTTCTTTTATTGTTATCCTCTTTAATAATGCTATCTTTTTCTCATATTTTATCAGCGTCAGTAACCGCCCCCTTGCGTATAGTGGCTTCATTCCCTTATTTGGGGTGAAATGATTAAAAAACCTTCCTTGTACATCTTTCTCCTCACATCTTTTTTAATTTGTCATTATATCTGTGTCGCAACTTGGTAAGGGGTCCGTAGTAATAACGACAACAGTTAAGTCTGCTTACTTCTCTGTCGTCAGATGTAGACCGTTTGTTTTTCATTCACACGTAACAATATGTCCGACAAGGCACTTCGTGGCTGAAAAATGGCAGGAACGGTGCTTTCATTTCCTTAGTTCCAGCTTGCAACGACATATTTAGTGTCTTTTTTTCGAATGAATCTAACACAAAATGTAATTAGTCGACATACGCCCAATCTTTTGGGACACAGTTTTCAATGGCAGGTAAAATAAACGTTACAATAAGTGACTTTCCCATCAACTATCGTTGTTTCATAAGCTATTTCGCGTGGATTCCTGTATAAACTAAAGATTAGTTGGCTGCTCTCGGGATTAGTGTCGTGATTTCGAGTATTGAAGTAGCAACATTTCTGTGGCCTGCCAGTCTACGCTGAGAAGGCGCTTTCCAGGAAGTAAGTAACGCTGCTATATCATTACTGTCTTACTAAGTTTGGTTCTTCCTGGGTTCTGTACATTTGTGAATGTGAATTGTACTTTACAAATATCAGTAACTTTTCTAGATAAAGAAATAAATTAGAATCAGTCCATATATAAGAATTATATTCTTTCGGGCTATGTCTGGCTTTGATCATATTCAAAAATATTTGAAACATATACCTTGTCAAAAATGCCTGGTTCCTAATACATCGTAATAGTTAATTGCTAAATTGACCAGTAGGTAATTTATGCAACATCTCGAAAACAAAAGCATAACAAATTCAACACAGAAAAACAAAAACATAAAAAAAGAAAACACTAATAGTCCTATATTCTTCCTAACACTTGATTTAATTCGAAACTACTGTCTGACAATAGCTTTTCCCCAATTTTCAATGTAAGTACTGTAATTAGCTAAAAGAACTTGCAAATAAAACCATTAGAAAACTAAAACATTTCCTTTTGCTTAATGATGATAATAGTTTAAATCAAGTCCAATGATGTGTGTATCGTCCTTGTGCAGTAATAAGAAAAGATGAAAGTTTGCCTATGCATAAAAAGTAAAAATATAATCATTATTGATTTATTTGTTTCCCCGTCTGCAAGATCTTGTCACTTCATCTCTAATCGTTGATATGAATACCAACTTTCTTGTATTTCCTGACTAAATCTTACCCGTTAGATAACAGCTTATATAAACAATAAATGTATAAAGGTTCTCTCGCTTAGGCTTCGTATCAATTATCTTTGAAAATAAAACCTACTTGAAGAAATGTACGGAAGAGGTATTAAGACATTGAAGTAGATAACTTACTATCAACTCCTGATTGATTTAAATCTCTTAAGAAAGCTTTCTTCATTAAAATAGGTCGTGTTAAAATTAGCGTGCTTTTAGTGCCGTGCGCTAATCTCTCGGTCATCGTCAGTTAAATGATGGCAAATGCATCGGCCAAAGTCAATTATATTAGAGTGGTGCAAAATATCCAGCAATATTTGACAAAATGTTTTATTCAGGTGGACTGATAGCGTCATTATTTAGTCATCAAGTGTTTGACTTGGTTAATTATGACCATAATCTATCTTTCCGGTAAATGGTGTGTTTTGTCAGAAAAGAAAGATGAATAGTTCGAGGAGTCGTTCGAGGAGTCGTTTGATTTCAATTTATTGGAATCAATGGCGTGACGAAAATTATTGTTTGGAGCGAAAAATAATAGGCGAGAATACTCCATATGTGAGAAGGGATCCAATTCCAGCACAATAACCTTTGTTGCAATGTGACAATGGGTGTTATCATATAGGAACATTATTTGCCCAGAAAATGTATTTTCTGTTTCTATATGTCATTCAAATGAATTGAAAGAGTAACTTTTAATTTTCTGCAAGATTACGCGTTGGATATATTTCATCATGCAGCAAAGCTGATTCCATTTCTTTAAGTTTCGTTTACGTTATAAGGTCATAATTTTTCTTTCAGTTCCACATTCTCTTTTTTCAAGTTTTTCAAACTACTCCTGACACATGTTTGCATCCACCGTGTTTTTAGCAAGAGCTTTTGTGACGCATTGCTAAGTTGTAATTTATATTTAAACAAGATTCTTCTTAGAATGAAATAAAATTATCATTTTTACACATTTCATTAATAATATGTACACATGAGCAATAAAACCCATATAAACTTGAACGACGCTTCTAAGATTTTCTTAACCTTATGCAAAACTATTATTATTTTATAAGTATGACGTAATTCAAGAAAATCTGAAATTCAGGCTCATTGACAAGATGCTAAATATCTATTGTCTCGATTATTCTAAAATGAAAGAAGTTTGCTACCACCAGGACCCTTCCTTGAAATGACGCTCCACGGAAAATTTATTCACAAAAAAACTTGAAGAATAATAAGTCTTATGTGAAACCAGTGGTAAACTCAAAAGGAAATCCAAGATAATTTAACAGAATCTAGAAGCTCTCCAGAATTAGACTGATATAAGATTTCTTATATAAATACTATACTTAGGAGTTATGCTAATATCGAATTTAAATTCATTGAGGTTTTCATTAACAGTTGTTAATTTTATATCTAAATACATGAACTGAGTCATAAAGGTAATGGTAATATTAGCCGTTGCCTTATAAGGAAATATTCGACATCCAGTGACCGAGCAGCCAATGCTACTTCGATTGAAATCTATAAAATATTTCTAAAACATGCAGGATTCTTTCGCCGAGCAACCAGTGCTATATTCGGTTAAAATTCATAATATCTCTCTATTAGAAAAAAAATTGTCAGCAAAATAGGTCTCTCAAGCCAATTGATTGTTATTGCTCCTTCCAGTATTGATAAAGGATTTTGCCATCTATTTTAGTTGTTTAGATTGTTGAAGGTTTGCATTTGGCATAGTTCCTTGCTTGTGTTTCTGTAGCGTCAGTCAACGATGTGCGAAGAAATATGGTCCTCGCTTAGAGCTACAGGCTTCATTCACTCACGGCCATCATTAAACATCGATCTTGTGCACGGTTGATAGTTTAGATATTTGTAAACGAGTTTAGAGCCATACATGACGAAGCTATTTAAGTAACTGAATGGAGGTTTTAGGTTAATGTTTTGGTTTTGTAGCAATTGGCGGTTTTATGAGAAACTAGCCTTAGCTTATTCTATGTTCAGTTTCCTGTTCTTTTCTAATAAATTTGTTATATTTCAGTTAAATATTAATATCGGAAGTATATTCCTTTTTTTAAAATTATATTTCTGTAGCTATATATGTATACCGAGTGTTTGAGAAATTTAGTCATGAAATATGACGTATTATGATAGCTACATTCTATTGAATGGTTAGAAATACACTTCTTGCGAGGAATTTTGCTTTCCCAAGAAGTCACGGTAAAGATAACATAGAAAACGAATCGGGTTCGTTCATTTTATTCAATGTTGTATTCCCGTGATACTATTGACTTCATATGCGTACGTATATGGATACATGCGATGGTGCGCTGAAAAGTGTTCTACTCGATCAAGAATGGATTCCACACCCAAATATTCTGTTATTTGGTCATCTAGTCAGATATTGGGAATTGGATCGAGCCAAGAATATTTCACTACTCAGTCAAACATGTATGTGTTTAACATTTGATTCATACATGCATACATACCCGCATATACATACCATATATATATATAGTTGAACATTTGTGTTATATATCGAGGAAGAATATTTAATATCAGAAATAGACCGTTTATAGATATAAACCGTGTGGACATAAGACTCAAAAACATATTCTATTAATCTATTGAAATACTCGTTTTACATCCTAAAATTTAACGTAATAATTCAATATAAAAATTTTGTGCGAAAGGGGTTCTTCATGGATCTGATATATTTTTCAGTACATTTCTTAGTTTTGTGTATGCACACACACACAAACACGCACGTGCGTATCCGCAATTACACACGCACACACACAAACTCTTTCTCTCTCTCACACGCGCGCACACACACACACACATATATATATGTGAGTGTAAAAAGTAAGTAGGAAACAGAAATTAATCTAACATGTTTCACTTTATTAAAGTTTCGTCTTGAACTTTATTGAAGGTTTAATGAAGTGACACATCTTAGTTTAACATCTGTTTCCTACTTTATCTAGTCATTTTTCGGATTCCTATCCATATTCTATCTATCTATCTATCTATCTATCTATCTATCTATATATATATATATATATATATATATATATATATATATATGAGAAAGTAATTTTTATTATATATCCCACACGGATAAATGTAGGAAAAAGAAGGTAATAATACAACTGGAGTTTTTAAGAATATTTATTCAGAATAACTTTACTAGTTTCACAGTTAAATTGAAATGGAGAGATCTGTGTCTATGCCATGGTTTGTCTCTCATTGCTGATGATTTTCAAACTCTTTTTCTTTTACAGGGTCCTCCAAAATAGGTAAACATTTTACAGATTTTTTACTACTTATTATATTTACATTTATTTATTACAATTACTTTTATTTAAAAATGGTTAATTTCGTAAGATGCCCGAAATGTCCTCCTTCAACCTTGCAACATTCCTCAAACCTCTCCAGAACTCTGTGATCCGTATCATTGTCAATAAATGCTTCCAAGATCAGCTGTTTTAATTAGTCTCCTGTATGGAGATTTTTCTCATGAAGATTATTCTTTATTACGCCTCTCCTCCGCCCCTAATAAAAAGAAGTCCATTAGCTTTAGAATCCACTTCTTTTGCTCTCGACTCAAAATACATGCCATTATTCACAATACCGGTGAAAAATAAAAAGTCACGCCAGTATATAAATAATCAAACAACTGCAAACCTATTTTCGGCCCACCCGATATATATATATATATATATATATATATATATATATATATATATATATATATATATATATATCTATAAAAGGCAGGATGTGTGTGTGTGTGTAACGAATGCACGGCCGCAATTTTCGACGGATTTGCACCAAACTTTACATGCACATGCTCCAAGTTAGTAACAAGGCCAAGACCGATTTGCATTTCCCAACTCCCATCGATAGTGGAAATAATCGATTTTTTCATGTTTCTACGGCAGTTTTCATGTAGTTTGCGGCCATTTTCTACTGGCCAGAGTGAGAGCCTATAGCTGGCTGCCACGAATAAACAACGACGAATGTTAACTAGCATACTAGCATGCAAAAAAATCGATATCTGCATTTGTCACAAGTGGGAAAAATTTAAATGTGCATGGCACTTTACTCCAATTGGCTCATTCGCTTGGTTAAACTCAACGTTGATTCTGATTCCGCAGAACTGGGTTGGGTGTGAAAAAGTATTTTTTCATTCGGTTTTTTCAATTACGAGTCCATTTTTAAAACTGATCGTTTCATTTTGTTTAGTTCTTTTTCCGTAACAGATTTAATGTTTAGTATCGAGCTTAGAAAAAATTCTCAGTGTGAGATAGGCAAGAAGCAACATCAGCACGGCAAAGGGCGCTCCTTTAAAGGCAAGGAAGGGCAAAAATATTTTAAGTCAAGTGATAGCGATTGCTGTATGAGTCGTACGATTTTTGAATCAAGCACGGGCAACGCCGGGCCATGATTCTAGTATATATATATATATATATATATATATATATATATATATATATATATATATATATATATATATATATATATGTGTGTGTGTGTGTGTGTGTGTGTGTGTGTGTGGTAGAGATTATAGTTGGCCCAACGAGAGAAAAATGTATATTTTAGAGAAGCCGCAAACGTTTTTGATTATCATGAGGATTTCTTTATATTATATATTATTTTCTATATTTTTGCCACACGTGTTTTTGGTCTTGTGGCCTTCATCAAGCGAAGAATGGTTACTTCCACATATTATTTAAAGGAGTCAATTTTTTTCATGATGAGTTTTTAATCATTGTCTTTTGTGTGTAGTAATAATCCGAACCCATCTTCGACTGGTGGAAGTTTCTTCATTTCAACCAAAGCAAACCCATAATACATTCTAAGAAGCAAAGGGTTACTGAGTCTGAAAGTAAACGAGAAAACATTAGTTAGGGGAAAGTACAATAAGAGCACATGTTTAAGAAAGATAAAACATGGCGATTAATACTGCATTTAAATTTTTGAAGATCGTAATGGGCAAGGAAAGTAATAACCAGGAAGAGTGTGTCACAATCTATAAGTGCGTGAGAAGAAATTCTCAGAATAGAACTTACGGTTCCATCTATTTGCCGCATAAATTCATCAGGTCAAGGTACCAAAGAAAAAAACTCATTGCGATGAAAATATTTATAGACAAGATGTAGGTGTATGTAATTGCGTCTGTGGAACGTAAGAAATGTGAAAGATAAAAATAATTAATGGTGTATAGATATTATTTTCTGCTATAGATTTATCAATATCAATATTAGTTTAATAATGCAATCACAGTTTTTATATGAGAAGGGATATTATGAAAAGTGCCTTTGTTGAAATTTAGCGGAACAATAAGTATCAATTAATGAGTTCGGTTCAGAAAATAAGGGTTCATGCGAAACTTTTTCTTGCCTACACATTATTTCTATACATCATAGAGAGCAGACACTTTTACAGCTGTCCGACTTCTGTTCGCATATTGACGTATGTCTCAAATCCACTTCTAGCTTATATGAAAAGCTGTGTATTATTAGGCATACCGCCACATCACTTTGAAACACCGTTTCACGCACAATCACCGAAGGTAAGCAATGTCAACTCTGATCAGTAAGTATATGGGTGATCGATTTGTAATATCCGGTGCTATTAGCATTAGTCGTTCTAATTCCAGCTGGGTTCGTTGTATTCACCTAGGTGCAAATACACTTGGGAAAGATTTGACCCACCGCTTCTCCTACTAGCCTGACCCTCATACATCGAATTCGACGGGAGAGTCGAGTATATACATATATGCAGTAACCGCTCTTTTATAGAAGTTTCATTAAAAATGACTGACAAGGAACTACGGTTATGTTTCTTTTTGTGAAAAACATATATTGCAATATGCTGAACAAGAAGACTCACGTTACATATCTCTGACCATAGATAAATTATGACCCATTTAAATACACACGGACACCTAACAAACTCCCTTCACAGCATACCCGTTGGTAATACAAAAATAATAGCCTCATCCACATGTAAAGACAAGGTTAAAAATAATGGAAGGTTTATAATTGATAAAGAAAAGAACAAACAATACACCAGCTATGAACACGGCCACAAATGTGGTGACCGTGTTTGGAAAATAAAACATTCCTATAACTCTTAGATACATACATAAAGCAACCCATACGTTCAGTTAAAATCAAAAATAAAATCATCTTCGATAATGGCTAAAAGGATAAACGAAAGCGCTTGGACATACAGAACATTCGGACAATTTCTACAAAATTTACATATAGAAAAGAAGAAAACTTAAGTAAAAAACTCTCCCTTTTCAATCGTAATACATACATATATATATATATATATATATATATATATATATTATAATCCGATTTCTCACCTACTGATTACCAATCTTTTCAAGCATTTTGACAATTTGAAAGCCAAAAGACTTTCCGGTAAAAAGAAAATGCAGAAACTGCATCCAAAGAGTCCTTCAAACACTATTTCAATAGATTAATTCAAGAATAAAATTTGACATATTCTGAACACAATAAGATAAAACGAAATTATATATACATAACTCGGACAATGCATGAGAAACAAGTGTCTGTTCTAGCATGATATATATATATATATATATATATATATATGTGAGTGTATATATATATATATGTGCGTGTATATATATATATGTGTATGTATATGTATATATATATATATGTATATATATGTGTGTGTGTGTGCGTGTGTGTGTGTGCGTGTACGCGGGTATGTGTGCGTGTACGCGGGTATGTGTTCTGTTTTCCTCTACTATATTGATTATATGTAACAGCAGAAATATTTGATTTTCAGACAGCTGGATTTCAACTTGTTGCATAATCGTAGCGTCATCCGGTATTGGTTTGTCATGTAATTATTTTTTAGATTGAAACCGATATTTATTGGTCTTCTTTCAGAAGATTAAAACTAAAATATACATTTGTCTGTACAAGAACTTTGTTAGTCTATTCTTATTGGACACGAGACTTATGAAAGTTGATTTCACATTTACTTGAGATTTTTCCCCCAGAACAATTGATAGACAGATTAGAATAAAACAACAGACAGAAATTCAGCGTTATCATTCATATTCTTCATCTGCTGTGTCTCTTCATGGCATCAAATGATCATGGCTTTCCACAAATTCCGATCCTTCTTAGCTCTAAGTAATATTTCTCCTTAACATCCGTCCCAGTCCCTGTTTTGCCATAAATTTAAACAGGCTTATTAATTGGGTTACTCCCTGTATCCCTCTATCCTTCTTGTCTTCAATATGCCCTATGACTATCAAAGTCCTCTTTCCTCATTAATTATCCCAGACAAATGTTTCTTTCTGATTCAAAGCTTGTTCCTTTTGTTCCCATTTACCTCAAAGCATCATCGTTACTCACATGTTTTATAATGGAAATCACCTTTATCCTTCTCTAGAACCACATCTCCTCGTCATCTGTGAGGCAATTTCCCAGTATTCACTGCCATATAGGAGCGTTGATATTACATCTATATATTAATGTAATATCAATATAATTGACATATTAGTTATGTTGCGTAATGAAGAAAAACGATACATTCTCCAGTGGTGATTTTAAGCATAACACTGTGTATCAGTTGAAATTCTCTATGAAAACTCTGATCAACTTGATAGGCAGTAAATCCTTAAGATTAGGATAACCTAGCCAGAGATTAGGTAGACATCGATTCCTGGATCCCCAATACATTCTGATAGCCAACAGCATTGTCCTTTAATTCCTGCGGATAGAAGTAAGGAGGCATGACGTCTTTCTCGTTGCTCACGCCTCACGAACCATCACAATTGCCGGTAACTTTGTGTGCATGGCTGTTGGAACGTCGTTAGTGTGTCTGAATATCCATTTTTTCGGTTGACCTTTTGGACTTGATCTAAGTTTTTCTCATCAGGGAAATTGTTTTTCCCTGATGAGAAAAAACTTAGTAACTCGAACTGTTAATGATTTTAACTTGCTTAACAAGCACTTTTCTCAAATCAGACGGTCATCTATTGTCATTGTAGACGTGAATTGGCCTCTGTGCATCCTATAATTTGTAATGAATGTCCTCAGTAAATTCTTCCGATGGCGTGTCTTGAAACTTTGACCACTTTAGAAATGGCGTTTATTGCCTTTCCGCGTTTCTTATCGATAATCTACTGCACCTTCCGTGCAAATTGTGCTGTTCTCTTTGTATTTGGACTCTAATTAGATATTTTACGTTTGGCTACTGCTGTAGAATGCCTGTCAGCGTGTTTCAGCTTTATGCGAA
The DNA here is from genome assembly GCA_964036315.1 of Acanthosepion esculentum. Taxonomy (NCBI): domain Eukaryota; kingdom Metazoa; phylum Mollusca; class Cephalopoda; order Sepiida; family Sepiidae; genus Acanthosepion; species Acanthosepion esculentum. The sequence continues at coordinate 95,904,701 of OZ038475.1, forward strand.
TTTTGACAACAAACAACTGTGCGAACTTTCAGGAAATGAGCAATCTCTAAATAACTCTACTCTGACTTTAAGGCAACGATTATAGTGTGCCTTTTCCTTTGTTGAGTTAGTCTAATGTTTACAATCATTTATTTGAAAGGAAATGATAAAAAAATTATAAAAATGTTAGAGCTATTAAAAGAAATGTCCTCAAAGAAATGAACAACGCCATGTGCGTAGAGATAGACAAATAATAAACCAACTTTGAATAAAATTTTCTAATGATTGAAGTTTATAGGCAAAGATTAGTACTTGAAAATACAAATTGAATTTTGAACATTTTAAGCATATTACAAAGGAGTCAGCTGAACTAGAAACTGTAATAGGTATAACATATGCTCATCATTTCTTCTTGGTGATTAAGAACATTAATCAGAATGACTCAATATGATCACTTTCAACAGATGCTTTAGATCTGTATAAAGTAATTGTACCAAAAAGGTATCTAAATTGCCTATTTGTCTTTACATTGGTTCATCTTTTGGTTCTAATAAAATATTTTCTCATGAGAAAAAAGCATTACTGGTTCTTGATGTTTCGACTTGCTCACCATGCATTTTGCATAGATAAGGCAGTTATCTTTTGTCTTTGTAGACATGAATTTGCCTCTCTGAATCGTATACGACTTGTGTTGAAGGTCCTCTTGCACAAATCTTTCAATAGAATGTCTTTAAACCTTTAATTTCTGGGGTTATTATCGATAATTCTGATGGGTTTAGGGCCCTTAGTAGTCATTCTATGTTTGGCTACTACTGTAGAATGCCAGGCTGCGTCTCCTCGCTTTATGCAGACTTTGGCAACAAACAACAATGTGAACTTTCAGAAAGTGAGAAATCTCTAAACCACTATACGCAGCCTTTAAGAGTTAGATTGATGCTTGTAATTATTATTTCTTTTGCGATAATTCGCAAAAGAAATAATAATCAGAATAAGTTAAAAATGTTAGAGCTCTTAAAAGACGTATCAACAAAGAACTGAGCAGCTATATATATATATATATATATATATATATATATATATATATATATATATATATATATATATATATATATATATATATGGCTATGTTATTTAAAATTTGATTTATATACACAAAACCCTCTCATTCTTCCGTTTCTTTTTCGGATTCTGTTGATCCTTCAAAATTTTGGTCGATGCATTTTCGGATTTACGACCGGATCCGAGTGAATGGCGTTACACGTCTGTTGTTTGTTTATAGGTATAGGCATACTCGGTTAGACATCATTTTTTACAGAAAATAGTGGCAAATATATTTACCATACCATATATGGTAAATATATTCTGGAAGAAAAATCACATCTCTCTCTCTCTCTCTCTCTCTCTCTCTCTCTATCTATCTCTTTATATATATATATATATATATATATATATATATATATATATATATATATATATATATATATGCACATTTCATTGAATACGAGAGACAAGCTGTTTTGATTTTAGTTTTTTATACAATTCTCATATGAAAAATATTTCTTTTTCTTTTTGAATGATAACTCATATGAAAACTGTCCAATTGTTCTTTTTCTCCGAGCGCTTACGGCTATACATTTAGCCATTTTCATGGTTGAAATATATTAACTGTTAGCAAGAAATAGATTGTGGTATTTATGTATTTATATAATGTTTTCATTTTCAAAACACAGTTGATATTACTGAGTGTTGTTTTTTTTGTTTTTATTAATAAGTCTTCCATTATTTTTAGACTTTTTTGCATGTGGATGATGTTATTATATTTGTGTTGTCAACAAGTATGTTACGTATAGGGTCTGGTAGGTCACCATGAGTATTTAAATGAGATATAATTGAGCTATGGTCAGAAAAGTGTAGTGTGAGTCTTCGTGACAAACGTGTTATAGTATGGCCTATATAATTATTTCTTTTCATTCTTATTTTTAGAAATTTTTATTCTAAAAAAGCGGTAGATTGATTCATCTGAAATGTTCCATGTGTTTGTTTGGATTCAATAAGTGCTATGATATAAGTGGATTACCGAGAAAACAAATAGGCAGCGAGAAACAAATTTAAATCGTAATGCTCTGAAGACAACGACAATAATTATTGAAATGCTAAAATAACGTGTTGAACGTTTGTTTTTATCAAATACTGTTAGGTACAAAGACATCATTTGAGTTATTTTGAACCTTAATTGACAACTGTACACACACGCACACATACATACACAGACACACACATGAACCCGCGCTCAAACATCTATATATATTCATGTAGACACAGGAACTTATTTGTGAAAAGTTATCGCTATCAGTACATTGCAAACATTGATCTCACGCCAAACAAAGTGTTATCTATTCTATTTTCCATTAACTCACTTCTCACGAGTGATGCCATGCTGTGTTATCTTTAATGCCCGTCTCATCTGTTTTCCGAAAATATTCATCAGTGTTCGATATTTGCTGAATTCTCTGAGCATTCGGACAATTTAATAGAGATTGACAATTTTTGCTCGTGCAATTTAATCCTTTTTCGCTTATTCTTTGTTTCTCATTTTCAACAGGATTGAGGACGGATATGCATCTTAATAAATTTAATGCTAGTTTGTTTTTTATGCAAACAATTAAGACACGGCCTGCAAAATCTTCAGTGATCCAAATTTGTGCATGTATTTATATGTAAACCATTACTTACCATTGTTAAGTTTTAATACGTCTTCAAATCAATCTATAAATAAATCGGCTACGCAAAGGAGATATAGTATAGAAAAATCGTGTAAGGCAGATAATTTCATACAGAAAAATAATTTAGTCATTTAAACATTAAGATTAAAAATCTAAATAACGTATTATATACTAAAATAGAAAAGAGAGATCTCATGATCACATTAGTGGCGGACTGGCCTTGTATATAAAGCATCCACTGTATGTCTTAGATTTTTCAGGATAAACAATTTTCCGTGTAATAAGAAGTTAATTCTTTTGACTGTCCAGTAGTGAACCTTTTTAAGATCTCACATTCCTTCATTTCTTAAGAGAAACGGTGATCAAGGAATATTAGTATAGTTGTGGTAGCAGAAAAGACACCTGCTTCCATACACTAGTCTCACGACAATTGTATGCACATCACAGAGAAAGTGGAAGAATCGAGTGAAAGAAGGTTTAGGGATTAAGGCTGAATGAGCAAGAAAAATGAAAAGAATTGAAAAAGAAAAAAAAAGTAAGCTTCTTGTTCTCAACATGAAGATAGATTGATTAATGTGGTTTTCATTTCCACGAATAAAGACTTCTTGAAGAAGATGAAAATGGTTGAGTGCGGTACTGATACGTTTTACAACAAAGTGATCGACGAATTTACCAAAATGAAACTTGATTTTCAAATTTTCTCATATTTATCTTGTAAGGTTAAGCAAAAAATGTCATCATGGCCCTATTTCAAATTCACCCTTCGCCAGTAACCCGTTAATAAATTTGGTAAAGAATGAAGTAAAGCATCCCCCATAATTTACCTTCACATTTTAGTTAGCGTCCTTAATGTTAAAAATTCTGAAAAAATAACGAGTGTTTAACTTTTGCTCATAAATGTTTGTTTCAAAATAAATTCCTTACATTCGTCGTAATAAACTCCTTCAGAAGACGAAACGAGTTGGCAGAGATAAGGTTTCGTTTTGACATTATTCATAAAATAAAGTGCATAAAAAATTGGAACAATTTGCGTATATTGTTCTTAAATTCAAGTTTACATTATAAAATATTAAGAGGAGGTTTATAGACTTGATATTAGAAATTTGACAATGTTTTAAATGAACGGATTAGGACCGATTGACGTCCATAACAGTAACATGATTAAAATAAAGAGACACGTTATAATAAAAAGATATTTGCGTCTGTCAACTGGACGGAAATATTTCCTAAAACCAACAAGTGCAACTATACCTATATTCATATGATATAAACTATGGCATTTGTTGTTGTATATTTGTGTAAATATGTAAAAATATTCGTAAAGTAATAATGCATCACTAGAATCTGTCCATATTTCTGAGATGAGGAATTATGTACACTATTTACATTATTCGGACTATTGTCCTCATCTTTGACGCCATATTTATTAAAACGTTTCGGCCGTTGTATACTCTGGCCTTCTTGTTGAAAACACTAAGTTTATAATACCCAGAAATTCATACACAGATGTCCTCAAGGACACATGGCACAGTGGATAAAGGCGTTAGTTAGATCCAATGACAGGACCCAAAGAGTGTGTGTACGGAGAGGCGAATTACCAGGAGATAACTGATAAATGACATCCATTAAACATGGCACTAGAACAGTCTACCCCAGTGAGCGAAATAAAGGGTTCAGTTCGACATTCCAATCACGGCCGAAATGAGGACAATAGTCCGAATAGTGTGCATCACTAGTTTTAGGTATTTAATGTATTACTGCGTTGTTATGGTAAATACAATATTAGCGTTTTCCTAATAAAGAAATATTCGTCATCCATTGACAGTGCAACTAGTGTTGCTATCGGTTGAAATTCATATAATCTTTCTCTTGGGTTTTCTTTCCTGTGTTGATTGGGGTTTCCTTCCTTACCTTTGGTTTAAAGTAGTGTTGAAAGTGAATATCTTATTTTCTATTCGTCTTTCATGTGGTATCCTTTTTAGCTGTTGTTAATGTTGAAAGTACTCAAATGATGAGTTTTTTTATACGGTATTTGTTTGTGTTATATACCGTGCCTATGAACACTAATGGGTATGTCCCAATCTTCATAAATACGTTGTGTTCTACTGTAAGTGGGGGTAATATGCTAGCAGTAGTTTACCTAATCACACCACTGGCCAGTATTGTATTATGTTGATGTTATAAAGATTAAAATTTCATTTCCAACATCCGTTTTGAATATTTCTCATTCATTAACCTTTTCTAGGTTACAACAGTTTGTGGTTATATAGCGCCAAGATACGAGGTTCAAAGAAGGATACTCCTCGTCAAGTATGAATTCAAAACTCATGTCAAATAGAAAGAGAGAGAGAGAGAGAGAGAGAGAGAGAGAGAGAGAGAGGGAATTGTGTGTGTGTGTGTGTGTGTGTGTGTGTGCGTGTATGTGTTTGAGCGTGTGTGTAAAAGCGATTGTTGGAAATCATTCTGTTTAACTAAGAATAACTGACAAAATGCTGATGTGTTTATTTTGGAAAATGAAGAGTAAAACTCATCGTAAATGACACCACACGCACATACAAACACACACAGACACACGCACACACACACACATAAACACACACACACACACACACACACACACACAGAGTAACCTCTAAGTCGAACGGACGATGAAAAGGCGTTTCTGTTTACAAATGATATTTTGAAATGTTTCTATCTTTGTCAATGCATTTAATTCAGTTGTAAACATTATGCAGTGAAAATTCCAAATAAAAATTAAGCTAATAGTTATGTACATAGCAGCAGAACTATTTACCACACACACAGACACACACACACACACACACACACACACACATATATATATATGGTATGACATAAAGAGATAGCCCCCCCCCCCTCGAGTTGTGGGTTGGTCCTGGATGTGTCACTCCGCAATGCAGCCGTCTGACGAAAAAAAAAAAAGAAGATAATTATGTAAGATAGACTGTTCTCTCCGTCTCTTTCAGACATGGACGAGGTAAGGCCCTGGGTGCTGGTGATGCTGATTTTGGCTGCTAATGCCTGGGAGCAGTGAAAATACCGTGTTTAAGAAGACGAGCGAGGTGATCATAACTAGATCAAAGTGGTTAATCACGTCAGTGATAGATTTACATCCGTATGAATTGCTATTATCCCAGTTAAGGGTTGAGGTAGATAAGTTAGAGACAGCCAGGACACGAGTCGCCGCAGAGTATTCACAAGGTCTAAACTACCACTGGGTGTTGTATTCCTTAACTCAGGAGTCCCAAATACTTGAGAGGCAATGGAAGGAGATCAGCGATTATTTAAAGGGAATTAAGTTGTTGAGAAATAGACAAAAGAGGGCAGTGTTACCTATAATATGTAAAGCATTAGGTGTGTTATTTGGTACGGTGTCTGAAGATGAGATAAGGTTGATCAAGGGGAAGCTGACGCAGGTAGAGCAGAGGCAGCAATCGATGGCCCAGGTAGTTAAGGAAAGCGTATCGATACTTAATGTTACTAGGTTGGAATGGCTAGGTACAAAGTAGAGACAGAATTCCTTGCTCTAAACATAGCCAGGACAAAATTTATGTTACTGACAAGGGAAAAAGCACGGAGGTGCGAGAATAATGCAATGGGCACTTGTGCGTCTGCAAGTCCCGTTTATGTAACAGGTAGCCATGAATTGTGTGTGATAGACTTGTTTAGAAAAAATAAGGAGGGAATTAGAGACTATTGCCAGGTAGAGATACCGACTGGCGTAATGTTACCCGCAGCTGTTAGCATTGCAGACAGGATCTAGGCAGTGGCCACTCAGGGTGAAATGGAGCTCTCTAAGGTCTGTGAGAATGAGGTGACAACTACAATGAGAGTTATTCCCCCTTGACCATTCTAGCTTTACCCCTCGGCTGTGGTGCACACGAGCTGACCATATCCTTAGCCCCCTACTATCAAGCAGAAGAGAGATTCGAAGGGAATGAGACGTGGTTGAAATTGGTAGGATCAAATGAAACTGGATGGGCTGAATTATGGGATCCAATTACGAAAGAGTTTCCCCAGTTTTCGTTAAGGAAAATGCCGGGGTTACTGCAACCTGTTGATAAGATTGATTTCGGGCGACTGAAATTAGAATTAACTACGCTAAGCGGGCAAGACTTGGGCTGGAGAGAGAGATTGGTTACCATAGTAGCCTGGCCACGGTTGTGGGGATTATATTAATTATGGGTATGGTTCCTTTGGGTTGGTGGTGGTAGAAAAAGAGACAAGTGAGAATGTCGAGTGTGGAAGTTGAACTGGAAGAAAGTGGAAGTGCGGAGCGTACTGGGAACCCAATTGGTGCGCCTTACCAAGACCAAGATGCATTAGAACCCTTAGCTGTTGCTGTGAGGGAATTGGAACCCGTAAAAAGTCTAACGAGGCCTGTTGTGAAGACCCGGACCAGTCGTAAGACAAGGTTGTGGAAAAATATAAAAGGGACTAAGTAAAATATGTAGTTGAAAAGAAGAAAAAAATGAGTGGTTAATCTTGAAAGAAAAAAAATGTGTGTTTAATTAAAAAAAACAAACAAAAAAAAACGAATGTTTAAATTTGAATATAAAATGAGTGATTAATTTTGAAAATAAAATGATGAGCGTTAATTAAAAACATGAGTGTTTAATTTTGAGAATAAAAAATAATAAGTGTCAATGTTGAAAAAAAAGGAGTGTTTAATTTTGAAAAAATGAGTGTTAATGTTAAAAGGAAAAAAATGAGTGGTTAATTTTGAAAAAAATTGTGTAGATAGAATACATATGTAGATGAATGAAGAGACAAATGATTTGGCGAAGATATGGGAGTATCCGAAGTAGTGAACTGGATGGAAATACCAATAGTTGTGAGATCAATGAAAACATATATTCTCATAGTAACCAAACTTTTTTTTTGCATGTGAAAAATCTGAACAATGAACCTTATTCAGTGAAAGCACGACAATGTGCTTTATAAAGACGCTCGAAAAAAAAAAAAAAGGACTCAGAACACTATATCTCGACTTCGTTTTTTTCTCTTGTCTGTTCTTGTTCATGTTTTATTTCTAGAATTGTCCGCAGTTGAAGTCAGACCGGGTTGCCAGATGACCATGAACTTCCAGCGAGGACAGCTGAACGACCCTGTGTCTATTATCGCCTTATTTTTTTTGTATGACATCTTTACTAGTAAATGACAGATGGGTAGGGGAGGAATTGTGACATAGAGAGTCTACCCCAGGTGGATTTAGTAATCAACAATGCTAAAGAATTAGGATGAAGGTGCTAATTACTTGGGGAGAAGAGATTCCGAGGTAATTCCAGAAATAAGTTTTTTTCTTGTTTTTTTTCTTCTTAATTATTGTTTCTGGGGTTGAGTTATTAGTTAATTAAATGTAATGATTTCAGAGAGATTAAGAGTCGGGTTCGTTAAAGTAAAGTTTATGATAAATGGCGAATTGGACTTCAACCAGACGGGATAAGTGTTTTTGGCAAAACTCAAGTGGATGATGTCTTCGGATAATCCGTCAGGGAGCCCGAATTCATTTTTAGTACCATTTGAGAAGTGGCTTCCCGCGGAGTTTCGGAGACCAGAAAAACTTGCATGGTAGTCAAGGCGATTTGCATATCAAAATTCATAGGCGGTGCCTAGAAGTTGTTTAGCTCTGCCTCTCTCTATATAAGCGGCCTGCACGCTTGAGTTAGACAGAGTTGATCAGAGACAGATCAGATCGGGTCGAAGAACCGGGGAGAGAACAGAGTGGCTCTCAGAACGCGTAAGAGATGGCTTGTTGGAGTTTGCTGGTCTGGTTGGTTGTTTGCCATGTGCCAAAAAGGTCCGATCCGAACCCAGAAATAGAAATAGATCCTGACGGAAACCAATTAATTTTGCCAACAAAGCTGAGAAAGCAAACTGCTATAATTACACGCTCCGACGAAGATCCACGAATTACTTCTCTTAGATCAGCTTAAATTATTTAGGCAGAATTTTTCCTACTCTCTCTCTGTCACTTCCGACCCCAAGCGAGTGAACCTCGTTACGACATTTTGTACTCGTGTAAATTCTTCGGTAGTGACATAAAAACAGTGGCTTTAAAAGGCTCTTTGTACAGGAAGCGAAAGAGTTGTTTATTTTTTCTTTTTCATGTCTTTGCGGCTACGACAAGAACTTTTTCTGTATGAATAGTGATTTCCTTTCAGCGTAATACCCAGCCATTTCTTCCCCTTCCCACCGGACCGTTCTGGGGCGACCGATACACTGCTTTTCGGATCAAGAATTCACAACGTGGCGAATAGTGGTGGTTCCTTCAGTTCACCGGGGGAAGGTCGGGTAGATATCATTTTCGGCCAGAACCATCGGGGAGACAGGACATAGCTGCAACATGCAGGGTGTTTTACGTTAGAATGGTCAGGTGCTGGATCGTGCTGTTTTAATTGCGTATATTTTGGAAGCATGTTTTCACTGAGACACGTTTCATTGAATAATTTAGACAAGTTTTGTCTACTTATTTTCAATTGTATTCTTTCATATTCACAGACAAGCCTTTGAGTGTCATTATTAAAGGAAGAGAGACAATTACCGTGTTGATACATATTATTTATTTATTCCGAGTACTTTCGACATTAGCACAATTTCATCATCAGTGTGTTTTTTTTTTCTCAAGACAAATATTGTAGTGTTCGTCATTTTCAAAGACAAAATTGCAATGTTCATCTGAAAGGTAAAATTTTTAATAGTGAATTGAAGAACGCTGAGTTTAATACTGCGCTATTAGTTTGAGTATCGCTTCAGGGGAGGTAATTGAGTTATGAGATTGTCGAGAGTTTTTCTTAAGTATTAAGAACTATTGAACAAACCTCGATATTTTTCACTATATATTATAAACATTTTAAAACATTTGTGCAGTACACATAATTATTTTTTATTACAGTTTTGTTTCAATTTTTAATATAGATAACTTCAAGTATTTTTTCAATTTTTTCAATTTTCCTAATATATATTCAGACACAAATATACACACGCACGCAGACAGACACAGGCACACACAAACAGACACACACACACACACACACACACATATATATATATATGAATTAAAGATACATGCAACCATATATGTGTGCGACGACGCGCATATATAAAATTTCAAATAAATATAAATATTATTTTCGACGTATGGTAATATATATATATATATATATATATATATATATATATATATATATGCATATTAAAATAAATATATCTCCAGTATATGTCTACTTGTACGTTCCTATGATGTTCAATCTTAAATCCTAAATGAAGTATTCAGTGATGCGTTTAAAATATAGACATAAACCGTCAATATTTTCAGAATCATTTCCTTGAGCGTAGTATCAGAATAGACATACTTTTTGGTGGTCAATTTAAGCCTGTTATTTATAGATTTATCTTTTCATGTTTGTCGTCTCCAAAAGTCTCAAACCCATTTATTTGTTAACAATCTCTGTAGTTTTCAGCTTTTAGCTGACGTTTTCTTAAGTAGATATTTCCTTTTCTTAGCACAACCGATCGATTTGTCTTTTGCAAGAGAGGGAAAGAAAAAATACAAAAGAGCAAAACGCGCTTGTCAGGTTTTTCTTCGTCTATTAAATTTTGAACTGCAGCTTCCGTAACCAAATTCGATGTCAGAGGAAAGTTTTCTCATAAAAGATTTGCTCAGGTAATTACACAGATCATAAAAGAAAGTATATTGTGTATTAGAAATGCAACTTTGAAAAAAATAATGAAAGAATACAGTTAAATAAAAATTGCTGTTGGCTTAAATATAGGAACAATATTCTTTTTTTTTATTAATAATGCTCTCGCTTTAAATGCGAATAAACATATTTAAAAAATTTGAATTTGAATTTGAAGCATTTTCAGCTTAAATAACATTTAATATCATTCAGTTTCATTGAGCCTAATATCCGTTGGTGTCAAGATTATTCGAGATAATCGAGGGATTATCTATAAATGTTAAAAACTATCACGTTTTTGCTTTACAGATATAGTAATTGAACCTCATGTCTTTGTACAAGGAGCGACAGAAAAACATCTCATAAATACGTCCCAAATAACGGTAACACATCGGCTATATTAAGACACCATTACCACTATGATATTACCATTACGTTGGGGGCATTTCGGGGAGTCATATGTGGGAAGTATTTCTGCCGCAGCTTGGACAACCTCAAGTGACAGTTTTGAATTTTCTCTTTCTATAAAGATTGCCAAGCAGAAAATCCCGTCTGCTTTGCTATTTAAACCATATCCGTGTGGAGAAGAGATATATTCATATCTTTTCAAAGAGTATTTGTGAGAAATTGAATGTGACGAACTCCTGGGATTCGAGCTAGGTTTGAGGATTTCACTCTCTGGCCCGTTTACCATTACACTACCTAGGCATCCATATTTTTAAGTGATAAATTCTAGGTCTTTTAAACAGGTTTGAGTAACTGAGCTATGAGAAGTAAACTTCTCTGGCTGACGACATAAATATCATGACTTTAGAGAAAACCCGTTAAAAAATATCAAAGCTGTCATCGGTATACAACTGCTCTCATAGATCAGTGGTTAAAATGGCTTCGAGCGAATGAAATCTGTAGCGAATGAATCCTGTAGCGAGGACCATCCTTCCTCGAACCCTGTAGACTGACGCTACAGAATCACAGGCAAAAACTCTTTCGAATAACAAACACCACATCACTTGAGGACTTTCAACTGCAGCAACAACTAAAATGGATAGCATATGTAACTCGAAAAGAAACTAATGATATAATCAAGATGTCATTCCACCCTACTTCAAATAAAAGTTTAAGAAGTAAACTTCCCTCAGTGCTAGAAAGAGCGATAACAGCTACTGAGTTTGAAAAATCTATTTTCCTTTTTTAAGAGAAACATTTTATAAATTTCAACCGGAAACCATACTGATGATCGGTTAATAAATGCTAAAGAAAACGGCAATTATTATTAATACCATTATCACTTCTTATTACTTTAAACTTTACATTTAGTCGATATACGTGTTTGAATAGACAGCCCTCGTTATTAAAGAGTGTATACTGTATCTCTCGGCTTGTGCATTCAAGAATCTAAATAACGGAAAACAATATAAAAAAATAAAGATCCGAACAAGAAATATACATTTCGCAAATAATATAAGTAAACCTGGCTTTTTAAGTAATCCATAGTTGACCTAAATACATGCGAGGACGTTGGTTCGAATTCTGTCTGAAGGCACATTTTGTTTATTGTGACTCTCAGTTACACAAGCTGGTAGACATAGATTTATTTGCTCGAAAAACAGGGATGTTTGCTCACGCATATGTATCCACTAAATATAACGTTTATACGTGCTTTAAAGGAAAAACAGAACCTAGCTTATTTGTGAAGCTCTTCGTAGACGACCGGTCAATACACTCCGGATCAGACGGTTTTTGCGTCTGCAATGGATGGATACAGTTTTCACGCGTACGCAGTCAGATGATATAAATATTTTAAAAATAAACGCATCATCTACTCAAATAAGGGTATCCATTAAAAATAAGGTTTGAAGTAATAAAAATGGTCATATAAGGGACGTAAGTTATCAAATTCGTGTAACAGCATCCCACAAAATGTTTAATATGTAAAACAACACAGTAAACTGATTCAGTTTCTTTTTTCCACGTTTTAAAATAAGACGTTTAGCCATCTTGACACTATTTGTCGTAAGAACCACTGAAAACCCCGTTTGAGTTATTCAGCTAAGAAAAACAAGTTAAAATCGTTTTTTGTCAGCCCCACTATATCTTCCCGACTGAGCAATGGTGAGATGAAAAAATCATCCAGCCCTTCAGTAATAGTACCAACACTCATAATCAGGCTTCCATCTTCAAAGTCTGTTCAAGAAACATCAGGACAACGGTGAATAAATTTTAAAAAAGGAGTAGTAGAAAGGAAAACTGGATCAGGACGTCACAGCAGGAAGAGGGATCATCATTTCAACTTAGAACTAAATATATTCTTATTGTTCAAAGTAGCGTCTAATAGTGTTATAAAAACCTCGGAGAATTCCAGTAAAACATATTTAATCATTTTTAAGATATAACTGTTCAAAGCTTAATCTAAAAATTACTTTATTTACGTATGGATAAGAAACTGAGCAGATATGATAATTTCAAGGAATTTGTTACAAAAAGAATCCCTCTTAAAGGCACTGTTCAGACCTTGCTTGATCGTCAAAGCTTATTTGTTGCCGAGTCGATTAATGCACGTCGGATCTAGCAATACATATTTAACTTTAACAATATTTCTAGAATATTCAGGCCGATAGAGCAAAATAAATAAATATACTGTTTAATAAATAAACGTAACGTCTACTCAAATATGAGTTTCCACTAAAAAGTTGAAAGTAATTTTACATGGACTGGATTATTGAACACTGAAATCAACGGACAACGGTTTATTGTCAAACAACAAAGTCTATGGAATTATCTACTAGACTTAATTTATTTTGACAAAAGGACATAGTATTGCGGTAGGCAATGAAAATCACACTTACTATATTTCGGAATTGTACTGAGCTGAAATTATTAACCCCTGCTCTAAAATGAGTATCAACATATTATTTGCTGTGAACGGTTAATCCATGTAAAGAGATTAACATCGAAATATCAAATTTCAAATCAGATTTATGCCCAAGTCAAGTGAGTGGGTTTTTATCGAGAAAATAACTGACTTTGAAGTTATAAGCCAAGAAGACTGAAAATGCTTAACATTGTTAAGATGGAACGCAGGAAACAAAGTTCATTGAAGCATAAGCAATTTTCAAGTAAAGAAAACTCGATCCTACCTTTTAGGTTAACGACACAGAGTGACGTTTGTGCAGAAGAAATCTTTATGGCTTAATTTACTTATCTAAGTAAATGGTCTCTTTATTAGAATGTCTATTCGCGGGAAATCAGTGAGGAACTTTTTTCTGGCTTCGTCGTATGAGGTGAATTCGTTTTTTTCCTTTATGGAGAGTCGTAATTTATTTAATTCAATGAAGTGAATTTGTCTGGAGTTTCAAACTCTGAAATACATTAATGTATATTTTTTGAAAGTTAAAAGTTTTGTGGAAAAGACGAATGCTTTAACGGTTCGAAGGAATTACCCAATCCCCAACCAGAAGACTATATCTCTTTACTCTTAACAAGGAGAAAATAATGTTAGATAACATAGTTCAGTGTTCCAATAGACAACAAAATGAAAGTGTAAGCGAAAGAAAGTAAAAGGCGGGGTAGATATGCACGTCGACATCGTAAGAGAAGCAAAAAGTAAAAAATGGAAAATAAATCTCCCAGTTGTTTCCATATTTGTTGGAGGATTGGGAACAGTCTCAAAAAGCTCGGCTCTGAAATAAAAATCCGAAGAAGAATCAAAACATTTCAGAGGACAGAACTACTAGAATATCAGTAAGACTGTTGGATTGTTGAAGATATTTATTATTACCTTACGTTTGAGAAGAGCAAAGGAGTACAGGGTGAAAAGTAAAGAAAATAGATTATTTATGAAAAAGAAGATAATAATAATAATAACAACAACAACAATAACAAGAATGGTGTAACCGACTTTAAGATATTTTAACTTATCCCCACGTTTAAGGTTATGCACTCGTTTTATCAATTTACTCTACCTTGCCAAGATGTTTTATCAACATGTAAATCATCTTGACCACTTGTGAACTGGATTTTATCATTTTACCCTTACAGTGGGGAGACACGTAAGTTTTCGTTCGTTTAGACGTCTAAAATACCGAGTGGCATCTTTACCTACGGTAGAGCTGCATCAAAAACAGTGATACTCCAGTTCCACAATTCATTGTTCTCCCCAGCAATGTTTTTCCATTCATTAAAATATCAGCGGAAGATTCATTATATGTCCGGAGGGAAAAATGATCTGGATCTACATTTCTTTGTTTTTAAATTTTATCCATAGGATGGAATCTATGGAAATTAAAAATAGAATAAATATTTACTGAAATGTAAAACAATAAAAAAAATAAACTTTGCTTATATAAATTCTTTAAAATATTTTGGAATAAATATAAAATCTTTATTTTGTTATCTCATATAACATTTTAGAAAAAAAGTTAAATTATTTATTTATTTGAGATACATTAAATAAGTTTTATTCAAATATTTGATAAACTTGATTCAGAATATTTTCTCTTCTATAAATAAATTAATTATACAATCTTTTATGTTGTTATAAATGTTTTAAAGCGCTTTATGACACTCCGTGTTGCTTCAATAACGGATAATTTTATCAGTTGGACATCGTCCAAAATGCCTCCCCACAGCTCTGTTGCCGTGCTGTGTGGCATATTCAATGATTTGTAGCCGATGGTATGGGACAGCTTTTGGATTCCAGATGCCATAATATGGACAGTGTTAACATTTTGAAGTCAGACACTTATGAATCTATAGCTCACTCTTAGCGTGATGTAGTCTAGATTTGAAATGATGACGAGCAACGCTTCTGGAGGTGAGTGATCGTAGAAGCACAATTAAGCGTCCAAGATTTAAAAAGTGTTACCAAAATGTTTCCAATCTGTCAGGCTAATAGCTGAACAGGTAAAGATTGGGAAATATAAAAAGGGTAAAATAATGGAAACAAAATAGAAAAATAGAGACACCCTATTAATGTTTATCATATTGTAACAATTGGGCGTGACTTAGCTCAGCAGTTGCCAACTAGGATATTCATCGACAGGGAGTGATTTTACATGTGTCTTAACTTCCTTGATATCACTCGTCTATTGGCCCCCTTACCATCGTCTACCACGGGAACATTCTGTACATAAACATTTTTTAAAATTTTTGATCATACTCAATTAAGAGATCACATTTTACCGTCAATCATGGAGAACCATCCTCTGGTGTTAGCATAAATCTACGAAAACCTTAACCTTCGTCTTCAAGGATGCATGGCAAATTTTCGAGAGTTATTTCAGGGTCGGTACCAAACTCCTTGTGATATTTTAGAGTTGCCCAGTCCTCACTTTTCAGTGTTGATGGACTAAAAGCATCTCGGTGTCCTTGTGAATGACAAATTATTCCCCCCCCCCACCTGCGATTCCTCTGTCACAGATGAGATGTAGCTCCTCTCTCATTGATGTATCGCTACTTCCATGGAACATGCTCAGACGAATTACATTCCTTAGTTCCACCAGTTACGACCTTCAACACTATGATCGGTCATGATACGCACATTGTAATGAACCATCGTATTCTATAGGTGAACATTAATTTCCACTGGAGATGCTTCTTCCTGTGAACCAATGCTTTGTGGAATCGGGAGGATGTTTTCCGGATCACTCCAATGTTCAAGTCCAGGGTTAACCGTTATGTTGCCCAACTATCTGCATAATCTGTGCCTCTTACTTTGTAGCACTCTACATCGAATGGCCCCGGGCCGTGTACAAGGTGGACTGCACTGTAAAAATGAAACAAAAAAGGAAAAAAAAACTTGCATAATTGACGCCGGCAGATACGGTAGTTTAAAATTAAATATAGGTTGCATTTGGTAATCTTAGTAATTTCTCGAATTAGATAGTGAGTATCTGTATTCAAAATCCAGACTATTTTCCTTGGCACGAACGCTTATTCCTTGTAAGGGTGGATACCATACTAATGTATTACCCATCAAACATATGGAGTTGCATCAATGTCTGTAACGATATCAAGATAAAAGCATTTATTAGATACAGATTTTCAACATAATCTCGTCTTTTGTCAATGCACTTATTTCTGCTATGAATATTATTCATATAATTCAAAAAATGAAACACATTCAGGTCATAATTGAGTAATTGCTATGCGTCAGGCTACGGAATTATTGATCTACCCTGGTATGTAAATATTTACTCAGCCTAGCGTCGAACCAGGCAATCGATATGTTGTAAGTGTGATCTGGCACAAAGCTAGTGAAGAACAAAGGGAGTATTAGACTAATAACTATGCCATATCGGTCTGCAAGATCATCTTGATAAGCATCACGTTATTCAAGGCAACTTGCAGAATCATTTATCTCGTTTGAGGCTTTTTCTACTCGCTCTGACACTTTTTAACAATTGAAAGAGTTGCAAAAATGTTTGCTCTTCAATTTGTGAAGTGTTTTTAAATGGTATGATCGCAAAAGTAAGCCAAAGAAGACACCAATCCTAATAAGAATCGTTTTTAGGGCAGTACGAGATTTTAATGTAGAGATGCATATATCAGTTAATCAGTTACTTAGCAAAAAAAAGTGTTGATCAGTGTATTCCAGAAGATAACGATTTGTTGGCAAGCAATCTTTATAATTATAGTGATCAATATGAAGTAGTAATGGTTAACGAATTAGATTCATTAAATGGTTGAGAACCCCACTGTTGCTTGTGTTGCTTCTTACCGTGTTGGTAGATAGATGAAAATAACCAAAGTCTAAGACCCGTATTCTGTTTTCTACATTCCCGATTACACTTTAAAACACAATCCTAAAAGGCAGAAGTATCGAGGGAAATAAACAATTTTTGGCATCATATTGGAGTGATTTAGTGTAAAACCGGCCACACACAAACACACACACACACATATATATATATATATATATATGTATGTATGTATGTATGTATGGGAATCCCTCGAGTAATGCGCATTCGATAAACTGCGCTAAAATCTTTATATACAAGAATTCAATTAATGCATGCATAATACTGGATTAGTTCTGTAAAACATTCTTCAGCTTAACCATAGTAATAGTTATCGATGTACACATTAGCTTCACTAATCGAGGGGTTCCTGTATATATATATATATATATATATATATATATATATATAGAGAGAGAGAGAGAGAGAGATAGAAATATGTGCGTGTATGTAAGAGAGACTGTGTGTGTACGTGTATGTGAGAATGTATAAGAGTGAGTGCGGGTGTATGTATGTTAGAATGTACGTGTTTTTGGCTTATGTGTGTGTGTGTGATGGCACTTCTCATAATTGACACTGTGCGCAACAGCATATTTAGTTTGTTACATTTTTTAGGGCGAAAAAAGGAATACAAGTTCGATTCCTGGCGGAAGGCACATTATTCTTCCGTAGAACATCTGGATCTAGACCAGTTAACATTACTTTCACTGTTTAAAGAAGATAAAAAAACAGGGATGTCAACTCAAATGTCAACTAATATATGCCAATATATATAAAAATACAAACATAACATTTTGTAATTGATATTTGCGCAAGAAGGTTATCATCATGGCAAGAGGCAAAGAATTGACAAATTCACCAAAAGAGTTGAATATTAATCTCTTCAAAGAAGGCAAAAGTTAGATGAAAATTTCTGAGAACCTAAATATTCCATTTACTACAACTAGTTCATTCATTGCAAAGTATAAAAACTGTTGAAAACCAAAGAAGAACAGGTACTCCACGAAAGGTTTATTAAAGACCTTCGAAGAAATTAATGCGTCCAATTAAACAAAATCCAATGGTTACTTGTCAAGAGTTGCAGGATGATTTGCTTTCATTAGGAATCTGTTTCACTAAACAGGCAATAAGCAATGAAATTTTTAAGAACAATCTAAATTCACGCTCCCCTAGGAAAACTCAACTGCTATTGAAAAGACAGAGATGCCATGTTGAAATTCGATCGTGAACATAAGGATAAGTAAAAATCGTATTAGGAAAGAGTATTATGGACAGACGAAACCAAAATTGAGTTTTTGGGAAGTAATTCTAGAAATCATATATGGAGCAAAGATGGCGATGCCATCAAACAAAAGAAAACAGTTCCAACAATGAAATTTGGCGGTGCCAACATCATGGTTTGGGGATGTAATAGATTGTAGAATGAATGCCGCGGCATATCAAAATATTTGGAAGCAAATTTAATGATTTCGATTGAAAGTCTTCATCCTGATTCGATCTTCCAACATGATAATGATCCGAAGCACACTGCAAAATATACAAAGAAATGGCTTGCTGAAAATAGTGTAAATATCCTGAAATGGCCAAGTCAGTCCCTAGATTTAAACCCAGTCGAGAATCTGTGGCGTTATTTGAAAATTCAAATCCAATTGAGAGCTCCAACAAACATCCCGGATCGAAAGACGATATATGAAGAAGAATGGAACAAAATATCAACTAAAATTTGCAAATCATTAATTGGAAGAAGGGGTTGGTAACTGTAGACATAAATAATTGCTATTCTACAAAGTATTAAATAAAGATTATGCATTTTTTGTATTGTACAAATAATTTTCCAGAAATTATAATAGATAAATCGGATTTATTTCTATTAAATGCCTTTTTTCAGTTTTCTATGCATATTTAGTTATTATGCAGCTCTATTCAGTTAATTATATGAAAATTATGTTTATTCATTAGTTGGAAATGCAATAAATTCAAATTTGTATATCTACGAATATTTGTTTCCCCTATATACATACATATATATATATATATATATATATATATATATATATATATATATATATATATATATATATATATATATATATATATATATATATATCAAAAAGAGACAAGAGGTAAGCTATTCTTAGCGGACACGTTTCGTCCTCGGTGCGACTATATGAAGGCAACGAGATGCTAGGAACAGATGCGTCAGCTAAGAATAATTTTTTCCTCTTTGTTTTTATCCATTTTGTTCCTTTACAGATACACTCTACCTGAAAATAATATATGTATATATATATACATATATATATATATATATATATATATATATATATATATATATGTATATATGTATATATATATATACATACATATATATACATATATACATATATATATATATATATATATATATATATATATATATATATATATATATATATATATATATATACATATATATATATATTAATTTTACATAAGGACAAACAAGTACTCACGACAAAGTTGAATTTTTATTTCATCTCGACAGGTTATATAAGTTTCTATTTAAAATGCTACTTATGAAATAACTTTCTTTTTCTAAATATTTTTTTTTTAAAGACATAAAGAAAACCATCCTAAAAGGAAAAGAAATGTATAATGGTTTTTCATAAAAGGAAAAGAAAAAATAATAATAATAAGAAAACAGGTAAAAGCAAAGAGAAGAGGATAAGCAAACAATAGAAGGAAAAACGGGGGAAAGAAGAAAGGGAAATATAAGAGTTAAGAAACATTAAACGACAACACGTCATAACTCCAAAGAAAAAGAAGAAAAGAGGAATAGTAGAGAATAGAATAGAAAAAAGAATAAGAAAAAGAGCTACATCAATACGTAAAAACGGTAAAAGGAGAAGAAAAAAGAAAGAAAAAAGAAAGAAAGAATGAACGAAGGAAGACAATATATGTTGTTGATAACAATTCAGCCAATGGAAGAACCTTAACATTAAGATAAAAATCCCGAGAGATTTAAACTCGACCGGAAATATTTGCTATATTGAAACATCCTTGAAACATCCTTGATTATGCAACAATCAAATTATGACGTTATTCACAAAAGCAGACATGTTACTTAATAGCATTAAACGTAGTATGTAAATAAAAGACCCTTTTAAAAGTAAAAATATTAGACATGCAAAATAAATAAACTATTTAAAATATTACACTTAAAATTTATATTCAAAATTTACAATATAATAAAAAAGACATTAGGTATAGAATACTAGTATAAATTTAAAAACATAAACCTATTACCAAACTATGCAATATAACTATAGGTATATAACTATTTTTATCTAATATTATTAGTAGTAGTATACATGTACAAATCAATTTAGAGCCTTTATTTAAGATTAATCAGTAAATATAACAGAGATATGTATATAAGTTAAAATAATATATAAGAGAAGTAAATTATATAGTTAAAAGTTCAGCCAAATTGTAACGTATGATCTTTAATGTGCCTACAAAAAACCGTAGTTTCAAATCATTGGTTTAACAATTGACTATTATTCAAAAGCTTAATGATACACATTTTTCTTGTAGGCATAAAACGCAAAATTCATGCAAAGATCTACAAGATCTGGTTTCTTATTTTAAGAGGAAAATGTCGCAAAGGAAGATATCTTGGTGCGTGTGTGCGGACGTGTGCATATGGGCCATAGTGAATACATGGTTTGATGAAATAAATAATCCATGCTCGCATGTTAACATTTACACTTCCTGGCAAAGCCATCTCTATTTATAACTACCCACTGATGAACGATATTTGCAATATAAATTTACTAGCCATGTTGAATTCATAAAAGGTGGTATGGAATTTTTCCAGCTACGTTTTACATCATTTTCTTCTATCAATTCTACACATTCTGCATCAGATATGCTACTAAATACTTTGGGACGTAAAGCAGCCATTGAACATTTTATTAATAATGTTACCGTGTAACATAATGGGCGTGAAGCTATGCCATTGAATGAACCAATAAGCTTAGGTCATCTTCGGTGGAGAAATAAACGCGTTGCCCAACATGCGTAATATTTCTTATCGGAAATGCAGTATATTAAGTTCGGCACTTCAATTTTGATCCCACGGATATTCTGGCAGTGATGATTATCTAATATATAAAGATCAAAATGTGTGCGCGTTAGTGTTTGCTCAAGACGTTGAACTATTAATTAAATATATTAAACTTAGTTGTCTCTGCATGTGTATATGTCTCTAGTTATTGTAGCAATGAATAAACGTGGTTTTATCATTTATGCTTACCAGCATGTCTCCTATATCTCTCCCACTTTAGCAATTCTAGTTTAATGGAGATATTAAACTTCCAAAAATAAATTAAAGAATAACTATTTACGACTATTTACATTTTTCGGACTGTTGTCCTCGTCTTTATTGTCATGTTCACGACGTTTTGGCCGGTGTAAGCTCCGGCCTTTTTCAGGTGATATACGTTGGAATTTCAAACCGAATCCGTTATTTCGTTCACTAGGATAGATCGTTCTAGTTAAACGTACTATGCCTTTCCAAAAAGTCAAAAGAGGCGATCTAGAGTCATATCAATGACTTGAGTTACTAAAGCGAAATAACAGAAACCGAGATATCTTGAAAAGACATAGCACGAGGAACTGTAAGAATAAAGACTTTCGTTCGTAATTCTAACTTATATCACCTGAATAAGGCCGGAGCGTACAACGGCCGAAACGTGGCAAATGTGACAGTAATTAATGAGGGCAACAATAGGAACAGTGTAAATAGTTACAATGTCTGATCTCAGAAATATAGACAAATATTGTGATATTTCCAGACTGGACTCTTCTGATTTTAATATTTGATTTTTTTATAGGGTTAATAATATTAAAAAATATTCAAATAAATCGATATTCTCTTCTTGCTAACGACCTTAGCATTTCGAGCAGAGCTTGAAAATAAAGGGAAATGAGCAAAGTATAAAGGGAAGCAAACAGTGTTGATATTTTAGTAAATGTTCAAAATCTAAGAAATCTTTTTAGGGTTGTTCATAAGAAACAAAATAAGTTACTCAGTGTGCTTTGTTTCAGAATGTATTTATTTTCCTTTATCTTTATTGAATTATTTTAAAGAAAAAGCGAACATTTTAACATTAAAAACGAATGAGATGCTTTTGAGCATAGCAGAAAAAAACTTGACTGGAAAAATTGAATTTTCTCCGTTTTATTTAATATTCGATGTCGACCTCTTTTTTCAGATGCCAAATAAATAAATACTAACATCAAAATACATATATACATACATACATATATATATATATATATATATATATATATATATATATATATATATATATATAATTATGTGTGTGTGTGTGTGTGTGTGTGTGTGTGTGTGTGTGTGTAATAAGTGTTCTAATAACTTGGACCGATTTTAAATGTGAATCAAGTTTAAGCGGCTAATGATTTTTAAAAAGTTTTCTTTCAGATTTGGCGGACATTTAGGCGATGTTATTTTTCACACATAATTGCCATGACTTAAATAACATGTTCCAATAGAGAAATAAATCAATTTTCACCAAAAAAACTGATTTATTTTCTGCTGATTTTGATCCGTCTTAATGCAACACCCTTATATATAATCCATCTTAATAAAAAGAAAACTTTTATAAATAAGTTTAGATTATTTTTAAACATCCTTTTCAGCAAACCAGTATATTTTCTAGAATAGGATCTTGATATCTTTGGAAAATCTTATCATTCTCGAGAAGAGTTATATTTTAAAGTTGAAGGGGTTGAGGTGTATCTAAGAAGTCTATCAAGTTCGCAGTGTACGTATAAGCAAAAACCTGATTCTAAATTCGTACCCATCCTTACGTGTGTGCATATTCAATTTAAAATGTTAAACTGAACTTTTGATTTTTTTTGTGGATTTTAAAGACAGATCGGGTTAGATTTAATTATATGATCATCATGTTGCATTTAATACAACATTTCCGAGTTTTGTAGCAGGTAAATTCAAAAGATTCTGCCAGTCAAATATATATATGGAATAGATGATCAAGCAACATTTAGCTAATTGGTCAGAAGAAAAGTGAAACATAAATTTCCATCTAACGCTACGCCATGTCTGTAACTTCCAAAATGCGTTATAGTGTGTTATGCGAGTGTAAGTCAACAAAAGATTCGGCATAGAAACTTTAGTTAAGGGTACCTCTCCAAAAATCTAAATGATCAGAACCAATTAACCCATCTCTCCCCGAACTAATTCTAACAGGTCAAGGGAAAAAACGGGCTTATAGCATTTAATTTCACCAAAACCATGCCAGTTACTTTCGATTATCATCGAGAAAACCCTGGATTTTCTCCAAGTATGATGAGCGATGATATTTTCATTGAGGTTACCTTCAACTCAAATTTAAACTCAAGTTTAAACCAGAACAAGAATGGAACTCATATATACGATCCATTGTTAATGCACGGTTCCTTGCACCGTTCCAGAAAGGTACTTCAGCCTTGCTCTGTTTTTACAAGAGTAATATCTGAGAATAAATGGACTATTACTGATATATCACAAAAGCATAATATGCAATCGGTGTTAACATTCATTTAGAATTGCTGTTTAATTTTTCACTGCCGTTCGAATTCTGTGTCATTGTATCATACACACAATTATATATTAACAGTAGTTCAATAAATGTGTTCAATATATCGTAATTGTTATATAACGAGTCTCATAGCGAATAATATATATATATGTATGTATGTATATATGAAGAATACATTGCGGTTACAATGGCTAACACCCAGAACTTCTCAGTTATATCAACAATATGCGGAATTGTATATAAAATTTTCTTAAAAAATTCATGATTTTTATAAGTAGCTTAAGGGAAACTTTGATATAGAATCAAAACGAATTCTGTGAAAGTTCAGCTGCTTTTTATATACCATTGACAATGGGCAAGAGTCGTTTTGTTATGCTTGTTCAAAGTTCATTCCAAAATGTGTTTCCATCTAGCAGCTACCATTTTACCGCCATATTTATTGGTTATTTTCATTATGTCAGTTTTCACTTCCCTTTGAAGTTAAAGTATCGGGTTAGCCAAAAGTGTATCCCGAGTATATTGTTTGATAAGGTTAAGAGTATTGAATTTGAACTTCATTCACAAACATGATTTCTGGTCTATTTTTGACATCTGTCTCATCAACGGTGAATTTTAAATTTTCAATATTTCCTTTATTGCTTCTAATATTGAAGAGGAAAGAAAATAAATAAGAATTTCGCTATAGTATGCTTTTTATGTTAAGAAAGGTCAACATTAAATTCAAACGCAAAGTGACTTATGCAGCTGATGAGAAAAATAGTCAGCATGATGGAATATATTAATGCGGTTTCGAGCTAGAGGCTTTTCACTTAATGGTACTCGAAGTTCTAGTATACCATTTGAGGGGAATAAGGATCACGTAGATATCAATTAAAAATTATCAATATTTAACAAGTTTGAAGATAAGCAGCGGATTCACAATATCCAAATAAAGAAGTGAAATTAATTTTCACCATTTTGGTTCACGTCGTCTCTTTAATGTATAGCTTCCACAGATGTTCGTTACATGAAATTCATTGGTTGAAACAAATTATGACGGTCGAGAAAACGTAGATATTTTACAAACAAATTACGTAAAATAAACAATGAAATTCTTTTAAACATAAAAATGGTCGGCATTTGTCAAAAGAAAGCGTACACACGAGGTTGGAAATGGTTTATATCCTAAGAATTTTTTTACGACAACAATGTGTTCGAATATGTAACGGTAATGGTAATATTAGTTGTTTCCTTATAAGGAAAAAATCGACATTATTTGACTGAACAGCTATCGGGTAAAATATATAAAATCTTCCCTCAAAACAATTTTTATGGAAAATAGATTTCTCAAGTAGCTGTTATCTCTCTTTCCAGTGTTGGAGAGGGGTTTTGCTTCCTTACATTTCATTGAAAGTAGTGTAGAACGTCATCATACTAATTATGTCATTCGGCATTTTACATGGGATATCCATTTTAGCTGATGTCGAACGACGTCAAGTAATGTCGATTCTGTCATTTGGTACAGTTCTTTATTTGCGATTATTTAGCGCCAATCTACATGGTTGGAAGAAATGTGAAACCGTCGAGTTTCATTCACTCAAAAGCATTTTTAACCAATGATTTAAGAAAGTGGTTCTATGTAGCTACGTGTTTAGATATTTCTGAACACGTTTGGCGCCATACATCACTTTCATATGAAAGTCTCGATCTGACGAGGCTATTTAAGAAAATTTTCAGTTTTCAGGTTAATGTTTTCGGTTTGTAGCAATTTGCGATGTTGCTGAAAACTACCTCTGGCGCAGCATATTCTATGTTCTCTTTCCTTTTCTCCTATAGTGAGTTTGTTATAATTAATCCATATACCAAGATATATGATACGTACATTTTTTACTAATTTCACATCTTGAAGATTTATCATTGATTCAGAGTCGGTGTCATCACAGCTTTCATTCAAATTCAAGGACATAGATTCTCTTTTGGAAGTCTTCATCTTGAATCTTATTTTTGGAACACTTAGCAGAGGATGCTGATGTTTGTTGTTGGTGCAATATATGACAGATATCAACGGAAAGTAACTGGAATTTGTCAAGAGATAGGGTGTCATCATAATTCTAGATAGGGTGTTGAATTGACGAGGCGGTATAAAGTGTTTTAGTTTGATTGGGAAGTTTTCGCTCATCCATTCTATATTACTCTTTTGGATTTCCGTGTATTAAGGTATGTAACGAATACAATTCAATTTCTGGAAGATTGCAAGAAATCGTAGTTCTTTGTTGAGAATGGTAAAATGAGTATAGAATTTGAAATAGTCTGAAAGATGACAGAATATAGTTAGACAAAGCAGTTTTGGAGAACGTAATAGGTTATTTTTTATTGTATTTCCTGTCACAATTCTATCGTGGAATCAACGAACATTCGAGGCAACAGACGCCATATACAACTTGGTGCAAAAAGATATGTAAATAAAAAAATATATATATAATAGAGAACAAATTTGAACAAAAACAGTTCATGCATTATTTAGCTTCGCAAATCATACGACGTCCTGGGTATGACGATAAACTGCATCCGGCAGCAAAGCCTCTGATCGGAAGGTTTTGTGGAGAGTGGGACTACTTCTTAATTGCTGTTGTTCATCCAGACCCGGTGTGCTAGCACCTGTTGGGATCCAAGCTATGGGCAAATAGTGAACACCAAACTGGGATCAATATGAAAGTATAAAAATACATTTTATAGTAAATATACAAGCAACACATTTTCATAGTTAAAAAATTACAAGAAATACATTAAAAAAAAAAATTCCGGCAATTAATTTTTTTTTGAAAATAAATTACTAATGCGCCCAGGGAAATTAAATTTTGGCATTAAATGACGCATAAGGAGTTGATATGCAGTTAAACAAGCAAACAAAACAAATTTGTCCTGTTTTTAAAATTTACTTCGGGGAAGCATAATAGTTCTGTTATAAATTCTGTTTCTCGAACCTTATTCAGATATATTTGGATGCTCGTATTCGAGTATGTCTGTCTGCTAAGGCGGCGAGCTAATCCCTTTTGCAGATATCTTCTCAGGAACATTTTTGTTGTCCAATACCCACAGACACAATCGGCTGTTTCTTTCTGGCGAGATCAACAGTTTGAATAAAGTCAGTCCGCTCAAACCCTTGATCACGATGACTTGTGACTTCCTGCTATCACAAACTTCGACGTATTCTGAACAGTTCCGTCTATCCAATTTCATTCTGAATGGCTTGGGTCAATCGGTGCTATGGTTTTTGATCACTTCCAAACTAGGCTGCTTTTCATGAAGAAGCCACGTTCGTTCCAAATCGATCCAGTTGAGATTCGGGTTTCATCGTCGGGATACTAACGTTCTAACCACTCGGCTATGCCCACGCTCATGTTCACTTAGATGTTGATAAAAGTAAATCTTCTCGTTTCATTGTTATCATCCATATCGAGCGAATTCCATATCTGTTTGATGTAAAACGAGTTGTTTAATCGATATATTTTGAAGTTTTCTTCAGAGCCGGGTATAGGAATATGCCGAAATTGTCACAGCCAATATAAAAAAATCCTGTAAATAAATGAAGAAAAATTAGGTAAAATTGAACTAATAGAAACGTTTTTCATGAAGTTAAGCATTATTTATTTCTCAAGTCGATAATTTCCATTTGGCTGCTTCTCGGGTTAACAAAGTTTGTGTTTTCAAAGAACAATTGATATTCTATGATGCTAACAGAAATGAAAGCACTTTTTCACTTCGTGAAATGCCCTGGAAAAAAGGTTGTAAACTAGATTTTGATACCGTTCAAATTCTAAGAATAATAGGAAGAAAAGACAATAATTTTCAATCAAGCGGGTTTGATTTGGTTTTGTTTTGTTTGGTTTGGTTTTGTTTTGTTTGGTTTGGTTTGGTTTAGTTTACAGCATATCAACCGCAATGGGTTATTTAATGCCGACAAAATTTTTTATTGTTGATCATATTTTTTCCCAAAAATCTATTTCTGGTAATAATTTTTCTTTCAAAAAATCTATTTCTGGTAATAATTTTTCTTTAAAAAAATCTATTTTTAGTAATATTTGTTTTCTACAACAAATCTATTTCTTGTAATTTTTTTTCTTCAAAAATCTTTTCCTGGTAATAATTTTGTTTCAAATATGTATCGCTGGTAATATTTTTTCTTTTTTTTTCCCAAAAATGTATAGCTGGTAATTTTTTTTATCCAAACATTTGTTGCTGGTAATATTTGTTTTTCAAAAATGTATTGATAGTAATTAGTTTTTTACAAAGTATTCCTGGTATTAAAAACTATTTTTACACTTTCATAGCGTTTTGATACCAGTTTGGGGGTTAACTATTTGCCCATAGCTGGGACCCTAACAGGTGCTACCACTCCGGGTCAGGATGGACCTGGGAACACCAGCAATTAAGAGGTGGTTACACGCTCCTCAAAACCTCCTGATCAGAGTTGGACGTAGTTTATCGTCTTGCCCAGGAGCGGATGTAGTTTATCGTCTTACCCAGGACGGTCAATCAAACGGGAGTGTCTAATGTAGGACTTTTTGTTATCTCTCATAGTTTTTCCCACCACCTATTTGCTCAGGTTCGCTAGGTAGGTTATGCATTGTTTTCCTCTTTCCCTCTTTTCTTCAACCTGTTCTGTGAGTATCAAATTTTCTAAACCCTTTTTCCTCATTATGTGTCTTAGGAATTTCAGCTGTCTCTTTCTGGTGTTAAGTGTCCTATTTGTTTCCATTTTCTCTAAAACTCTATTGCTCACATGTTTCGTGCATGGTATTCTCAACATCCGTCTGTAGAGCCATGTTTGTGTTGCTTCAACTCTCTTTTTCATCAGTAAGGATATTGTTTAATATTCTTTGCCATATCGGAGTATTATTACTTCGTTAACTCTTTGAAGCATTCAAGATCCTAGATGCTGTACGCTTGTATTATTACTATTGTTTATACAAGGCCTAAGTACCACTCAAAGTAGAGGGTTACTGAATAGGGATGGTGTAAATGCGTATAGGGAGGGGTCGAAAGTTTTATATTATGACGAAATGTAAGGCGACAGTCTTATCGCGTAAACAGCTTCCGTCTTTATGCGAGATAATCTATAGTGACAGAAAGTGATGAAAAGCCTTTGTCGCGTTGATATACACTAAACCTCCTCTCCATACATCCGCATACTTTCACTGATAAAATCACAATGCAACCAAGGTCCCCATCAGATGTTCTATCCTCTGTATGATTAATTGTGATTTCCAACATTAGTGATTCATCTCCAGTCATCTGGTAATCTCATAAGTAATAAGTTTAAAATTAGATTCATCCTGGGTATGACGATAAACTACATCCAGCAGCAATACCTCCGATTGGGCGATTAGAGATTTTGAGGAGTGTAGAACCACCTCTTATTTGCTGTTGTCCCCAGGTACGCCCTGATCTGAAGTGGTAGCACCTGATAGGCCTAAGCTATGGGCAAATAGTGAACCTCCAAACAAAAATCAGCACTACATATTTACAATAAAACGAGCAACAATACATTTATGACAATAAATGCAACACTAAAAACAAATTTTAAACGCATTTCTATAGCAGAATTACCAACAATACATTTTATGATCAACAAACTATATATATAAAAAACATAAGGAAGTATGCCGGTAAACAAAATCAGCAAACCAACAATACCTATTTTAGTAAAATTACCAACAACACATATTTAAAACAAAATTACCATCAATACATTTTAACTGTATTCAAAATATATTTAGCTGAAACCATAAAATTGTGTTCAAAATATTTTGATTTCAGCATTAAATAACCCATAAAGGTTGACATGCCGCTAAGCAAAATCAACCAACAAAAATTAAAGAATTCTTTCGTGGCATTAATACATGTAATAACTTATGATTAACGTAGAACACGCATATCACCGCCTCTAGTAATTATCTCCACGCAAGAGGCACATCGAGGCGGTGTAGTGGTTAGCAAGCTTGCCGCACTAGAACGTTTACAACTGAGTAGTGAGTTCGAGCCTCAGTGGGTACCTATACTTTCGGCCTTGTGCTACGCTTTGAAAATCACTATGTCCGCAAAAACACTACATTTACCATGTAGAACGCTGAATATCGTCTACAATTGTGAAAGCCGAATATCATATATTTTATCACTTCAAAGCTCCCAAGAAAATTAAAATTCAATATTAAATTACCCATAATGAGTTGATATGCCGTTAAACAAACAACTCAATGTCAGTCGAAATTATATAGCAATAAATTGAGTGATATTTTCGCTGTTTTATTAGCCATTTTAATTTTGATTTCAAAACAATATGGGTACGCAAAACTGTATGATGGCGAAATATTTTTTATGGTTTCCATCAAAAATTTCAGAAGGAATTAATTAAGGCAACTTTTTTTTAATAAGATTTCTTGAATGTTCAGGCCGATAGAATAAATAAAATAATGTTTAAAAACATAAACCGAGCGTTTACTCAAATATGGATATGCACTACAAAATAACGTTCAAATAAAGATATAAGATTAATCAATGAAAATCCATTGCTTCATTAGATCACATAAGATACATAATATTATTTGATTCTTTAACAGACCTTAATTATTCGTCAGCAATCGGAAATATAGATTTTTCAAAACGAAAGGATTTGTCAAAGATATTTTGATAGGATTCCAAATGGTTAAACGATGCCCAATAAGCAGCACCTTCCCGTGGCTTTAACGATTGCCAGCTTTTGTCTGAAGTCGACAGGTTTAGTAATGTTACGGTTGAAGAATTAACTGAAATCTGAAATTAAGCCAGACAATAGTTTACTGTCCTTTGCAACAACCTGGAAATATGCCTAAGTTTGGAAAATGTTTTTCCTCTGATTTGAGAGAAGATAACGGTATAGTAAGGACAGACCTCCGGAACATTCTGCACTCTATTGGCCGCTGCTCGCTTGTTAGTAGCAATGAACGACAAGAGTGAATGACTGTTTCTAAAGAAAGTGAACTTTATCTGTAGA